>JAQQAE010018192.1:0-11258 GCA_029823295.1 Pseudamia nigra
TGCTCGGTCTCCTGATGTCCTGGCTGTGTGTTTGCCGGTTCTGGACCGGTCCGGTGTCTGTGGACGTCGCCAGTGTCGCTGTTGTTTGTTGTTCTATCTCTACTCTTTTCTTTTGTCTCTTCTCTGTCCACTAACCCCAACCGGTCGAGGCGGATGGCCGCCTACTGCTGGTTCTGCTGGAGGTTTTTGTCTTTTGTTAAAAGAAGTTTTTCCTCCCCCCTGTTGCCTTTGGCTTGCTCTCAATGGTTCTGTTGGTTTACTCTCTCTATAGTCATGAGGTTTCGGCCTCAAATTGTGAAGCGCTTAGAGATAATTGGCGATTATGATTGGCGCTATAAAAATAAAGATTGAATTGAATTGAAGTGTACAAGATGGTGGTGAGGCAAGCAATGTTGTATGGTTTAGAAACAGTGGCACTGAGGAAAAGACAGGAGGCAGAGCTGGAGGTAGCCGAGATGAAAATGTTGAGGTTCTCTTTGGGAATTGTCAGCATTGTCAGAATCAAGATACATATATGTTACTGTGGCAGAGTAAATTCACCCAGAACACATAAAAAATTACTTAAAGAGGAATCCACCTTTCAGTCAGGTGATAGTAGCCCAATGTATCTAGGAATTAGTAAAATAATATTTGATGAGTAACTGTGCAAAGGTAGATGCCAAAAAGAGTGAACCCAAGCAGTTTTACAAATGTTTGAGCACAGGTATTTATAGGTGGAGACACCAAATGTGCTATTTTGGCACCATATGTGCCATTTCACCTTTCTCAAGAACCAGACTAATAAATTAATCATCTTTCACTAATATATCACCGTATTAATTCCACACAAATGCAACTGTTTCTGCCTACTTTTAAAAAATTACCATATTTCTACCGATTTTCCCATTCAAATAACACCAAACAATGAAAATGAAGTTTGACTTTAACTGAAGCAGATATGTTACTAACAAAAAGAAATGTGAAATATATGAAATATATTATTTGTTAACATAAATATAATATAATTTCTTATCATATTTGTAATCTACAACATATGAATAAAGTGTAGAATCAAGCAACAGGAACACAAGAACAAGCATTTTCAATAAATATTTAGAGTAACAGTGCAGACACCTCTAGGCAGGAAAGGGGTTTGGTTTTACCCAACAAAATATTGTGGGACATTCCTCTCTCATGTCTTTTTTCTCTGTGCCTTTGTTGTTAAAAACAGCAAAAGAATGCATCATCCCTGATGAATGGTGTGCGCTCTGCATGGTCATGCATAAAAATGAAATAAGGCTGAAACTCACTAACGTGTAACACAGGTAAACATTTCATCAGCCCGTTGGTTGATTTTGATGATCAACACCTCTATTTACAAGTCAGAGTCAGGAGAATCAAAGGATAACCCCCATATTCACACCAATGGCAGTACAGGGAGTATACCCAAATATTGTACAAAGAATGCAGACTTTAAAAACCACTTCAAAACCCCCTTTGCCTTGTTGTACACAATCAGGACCTTTGTGGTTCATTTCAAATTAACGCAGAGTCATAGAAGTCGATATTAACTGCATTTTTTATATCTGGACAATAACTTTTGACCACAAAACAGTAAAAGTTACACATGCTTTATGATTTTGTGAATTTTTGTTTTTTTTCTGCTTCTCTTTGGTTTATTAGCTACAGTTTTCATCACAATGTGATGAGACAGACATCCTTCTAATCAGCAGTCTCGGCTTTCACATGACACATTTGTGTGGTTTGCTTGAAGTGGTGAAATTAGCAGAAGCACTAAAGTGGACATGTGGTGTTTTCATGTTTCTGTTACATGCCCATATACAGTATTTGGGGTTTAAACTGTGTTTTGTGCCAATGCTTGGTAGAGGCAGTGTGCGCATCCTGGTGTGCACATAGTGTCTGTACTGCACAAATGTCACACAAGCCCCCAAACAGAGGGGCTCTCGTGATGAAGAGAGTGACCCCCCCCCCCATTAATTTTGACAAAAATCCTACCTTCACATCAGGGTTCATATTAAGAAAGAGATTATTGAAGGAATGCAAGTCCTATTTGATACTGCATACATAAAATCATTATGTAGTACTTTCTGCTCTAAAAAGGTCCATGGCTCATTTTCAGTTTTTAACCTGCAGTGGATATAAAAAGTCTACACACCCTTGTTCAAATGCCAGGTTTTTGCGATGTAAAAAATTGACACCAAGATACATTAAATCATTTCACAACTTTTTCCACCGATAACCTGTACAACACAATTGAAAAACAAACTGAGACCTTTAAACGGTAAAAAATAAAAAACTTAAAATAATCTGGTTGCATAAATATGCACACCCTTAAACTAATACTTTGTTGCAGCACCTTTGGCTTTTATTACAGCACTCAGTCGTTTTGGGTCTATCCACATCTTGATGTGGCAACATTTGGCCACTCTTCTTTGCAAAACCATTCCAAATGTGACAGGTTGTGAGGGCATGTCTTGTGCACAGCCCTCTTCACCCCACAGATGTTTGATCAGATTCAGGTCTGGACTCTGGCTGGGCCATTCCAAAACCTCAATGTTATTCTGGTGAAGCCATTGTTTTTTCTGTAGGTATGGTGTTCTTTTGGTGATGAGCAGTGTTGTTCTTGCGCCAAATATACATTTTGGAATTATGGCCAAAAAGTTCAACCTTGGTTTCATTGGACCATAACACATTTTCCCACAGGCATTGGGGAGATTTCAAATGTCTTTTTGCAAAATGAAGTTGGGCTTGGATGTTTTTCTTCGCAAGATAAGGCTTAAATCTTGCCACCCTACCCCATAGCCCAGACATATGAAGAAGATGTGAGATTGTTGTCACATGTACTACACAGACGGTACATGACATAAATTTCTGCAGCTCCTTCAATGTTGATGTCGGCCTCTTGGCAGCCTCCCTAACCAGTTTTTGTTGTTGTCTTATCATCAATTTTGGACGGACGTCCTGTTCTTGGCAATGTCACTGTTGAGCCATTTTCTCCAATTGATGATGACAGTCTTCACTGTGTTCCATGGTATATTTAATTCCTTGGAAATTTTTTGAACCCTTCACCTGACTGATATCTTTGAACAATGAGATCCCTTTGATGCTTTGGAAACTCTCTGCAGACCATGACTTGTGCTGGAAGATGTGGTTACAAAAATGTCAGGAAAAGCCTAATACAACAGCTGAATTTTATTTGGGTTTAATCAAAGGCACTTTAAATGGTGACAGGTGTGTGCTGACACCAATTTAACATCAGTTTGAATGTAACTGGTTAAATCCCAACACAGCCACATCCCCAGTTATAAGAGGTTGTGCACACTTGTGCAACCTCATTATCTCAGCTATTTATTTTTACTTCACCTCCCTGAAAGTTTTCAGTTTGTTTTTCAACTGTGTTGCACAGGTTATAGGTCACATTAAAGGTGGAAAAAGTTGTGAAATTATTTATCTTGGTGTCAATTTTTTACATTGCAAAAACCTGGCATTTGAACAGGGGTGTGTAGACATTTTATATCCACTGTAAGTTTCAGACACACATCCGTATGGCAAACCCTGGTCATGTAGTTTCTGGAAAAACATTCTCATCAAAATCTGATTAAATAAAGGATTAACTAATTACTTTGTACCATATTGTATTATACAGAATCTAACATGCTAAGGTATTGTGTGCGGATGAACTTAATAACTCCACCTGGCTAAATGCTTATGCCACTCCTGTTTTCATTCCTTCCCTACTCACTGTTCTTTTGTGTTTTTTTCCTAAGCAAATCTTCTGTTTCTGGCACGTATTCCTTCACTTGTCTGGATTACCTGCCAGCACCAGCTGCCAAATGTGTACAAGCTTTTAACACCGTGACTCAATTGGCTGACTTCCATGGCTTTTAAATACACACATGCACACCGGCACTATCAAACAGACACACACATGCAAACACTTGCCATCCTCAACAGCTGCGTTGAAATTTGTGTAAAATCAACACTGGGGCTTTGAGCTACCCATTATCTGTATGCTGTTTAGTTTATCCTCCCTTCTTGGTCATCTGTTCAGTATCACCACAGTGCAGGACCATATATGCTGAAGCCACTGCGAACAGTTGCGCAATGAAAATATCACAACTGCTAAATGTGCAGTTAATGTATACTCAACCCAGCTACAGAAAACAGATATTAAAATGAAATTCCCAGCAAAAAGAAACATTTTATACTGGGACATTTTTAAGGAATAAAGTTTTATTCCCAAAAAAGTCAAGCCACCATGTAAAATGTAAACATAACTTGGTGGTTTCCATAAGACTGAAACCCCATATTTAATAGAACAGCACAAAGACAACAGGTCAAATGTTGAAACTGAGAAATGTTGTGGTTGTTGAAAATTATGTGCTCATTTTGAATTAGATGCATGTAACACATCTCAAAAAAGCTCAGCCAACAGCAAAAGTGGCAAGTTAAGACTGGAGCAACAGATTAGTAGATTGGGTGTAAAAGAATACACCAAAGTTTCTTCTGCTCTAGAGACGGTGAGCAATAAAGGGGAAAAGATTGCTTTCATAAGAATGGACAGGCATGAGGTGTTAAACTGTTCCTGAGATACACTTGATGGACTGATGGACACACCTTTTTGAAGAAATGCCCCAGACACATTTGAAAATATATTTCACTCCATAAACATCATTTAAACTTTTACCTTTATATCAAGTCCAAGGTCACCCATTTTCTAACTAGACTGAGATATTGACCTTGTCAACATTTGGTACAAGTTTTGTGACCCCAGGCCTTTCCATTCAAGAGTTATCACTGTAACAAACCAAAATTTGACACACGCCAGCAGGGTGACAACAGTACACTTTCAGCCCAGAGGATGAGGGGTAAAAACTGAACAAGATAATCAACCAAAGGACCCAAAATGAAAGAAAATTGTCAGGCAACTCCATCCGTTATACCCTGCACAATGTTTTGCAAATTTTGACCTCTGAAATTTGCATTGTTGCACAATTTCCAGCAGATGCTTACATTATGCATCAGTTTGACAAAGCTCTGTAACTCCCTTCTTGAATTATTGCATTCACAAAGTTTTTATAAAAGTTAGCCTCTGACCTTGACCTTGAAGTCAAGGTCACTGAAATTCAAACTTGACCAAGATATTTAATAGATACATCTATGGTATCAATTTGGCTAGCCTGCATTACTTCCTTCTGAAGTCATCATGTTCACAAACTAGATGTTGATACCGAGCCACCCGCCCACCTGGGTGGCAACAATACAACATCTGCCTCTCAAGGCTGATGGGTAAAAATGCATTGACATAATTAATATGTTTCTAGAAGATGCTTTACTTTGGAGTCACTCTCTTCGGCCCTTGGTGAAACTGCTATGTGATCACATCACTTTTCAGATAGGATGGTGATGTGCACTATTTTGTCTCTCAGTCCATTCATGCCTAACATTTATAGTACAACTTCTCAAAAGCAGTGGGACACAGTATGTTTAAATTTGTCAGAAAATGTTTACTTGGACATGGATGAATGGTAAAGATTTGGGTGGCTAAGCGTCACAGTGGTGAACTTGCAAAACATTGTTTTGGCCATAACTGCTAGTAAATGAGACAACTACATGAGCAGATTAAGATGACTGAACCCCATGTTGTCATTTGAAAGTCCCCTGTCTTATGAATTAATTTATATTTGTGCAACTGATATGTGCTTTGCATGTAACTCATGTCTGTTAGGTTCTGAGTGCAGGTGGTATGGGGCAGCCATAAATGAATGTCCATATGGGGTTAAATAAAATTCCTTTAAAATAATAATAAAAGCTTTGTTGTAAGTCTGCCACATGTGAGGGAAATTCTGACAGGCTGGTTTTCTCTTTTGTCCAGCTTGCTGTGTTTATTTCTCAGGACTGATGGTACCAATCAACTTCATATTTTTGCAGCTTTAGTTTTCCATCACAGAGGTTATATAAACCTCATTACCCAAAAAAAAGTTGCATTGCAATCACGATGAGTAGCTTTAACCCCGATCTTTCTCCTCAATTTTAAAATGCACTGTAAAGATGGGCTAAAAAAGGCCAGTGGATAGAAACTGAAATGATAACGGCCTGGATTTATTGAATAATCAAGATAGTGTTAGGCATTAATTGCTGTTGTAGTGATCCATTCTAGTGTAATTTTTCCCATTACAATTTCATCCTAAGCTGTAAATAATCATAACACAGTCACAGGGCAATTATTTTTTAAAGTTTCTGTGTAAAAACAGAATTACTGCAAGAAAAGCAATGTAAACTATGAGTTTTCTGCATCTCAGTGTAGAGCAAGAATTCCATATTTATGCATTGTTCTTCCTTGGATCAGTTTTGGTTGTAAGCTGTTATTGCAAAGATGCATATTATTTTATTTGCATTATCATAGTGCTCTAAACTTTATTATTTTTCATCAAAAAGTTGCTGCACTGTCATGTCTGTCAGCATGTTTTGCAGGTGAATGTAGGACCAAAGGCAGAAATGTCTGGAAACTCACAGTCAGTGCTGCTTGATCCTACTGGTAGGAGACAAAGCCAAGTAATGAGCACAGAGGTCAGCATTTTCTATTTCTGCGACTCCTATTTCTGCAATTCCACAGTCTCAAACACACAAAACAACACATCCATACATTCACACACACACAGAATAAATGACAGGCACTTCTGTTTCCTGAACCCTTTTCAAACTAGAGTTTTGTTCCACTTTATTTTCTGCCAGTTTCAATATTATGCTACCATCAGCGTTGTTAACTTTTTTTTTCTTATTCAAGCTTTCACTGACAGTCTACTTAGTGAGCCTAACTGGCTGCGCGGCATAACAAGGGAGACGGTGGACATCGGGAAAACAGGATACACTGAAAAGAGAGAGCAGGAGTGAGAAAAAAAAAAAGCGACTGACAGAATAGAAGCAGATGTTGGTAATGTGAGAGACAGGATCACATCTCCACTGCTAGAATGCACACAAGCATGTTCTCCTACCCAAACACCAAATTCAACAATAATGCCATGAAGTCTCTCTTTCCGCCTCCTGATCTGCCCTCACTTACCTTGCTGCCTGCTGGTTTCCAACTGTGAGCTGCAGCCACTTTTCCTCTTGGTTTCTGGGCTTTGCCTGTTTTGAACTTCTGCCCTTCTGGACTCTCTGCTTGCTCCATCTGCTTACCTGCCCAGATCTGACCTCCACCTGTCCCAAACCTTGCATTTGTCTGCTTGCTTATAGATTTAACTTTTTAATTACATTAATTGTTTCCCTAACTTTTTTGGCCCCAAAAGAAATATGCTTTGTGACACAATCGCAAAAATCCTCACAACATTGCATTCTTATGCTTTTTGTTACTGACTGGATACACAAGACAATAAGATGCCCTGTACATCCAGAGGTAAAAGCTGTGGCGCTTTTATTATCTTACCTCAAGAAATGGACACTATGTCTGAAATACTGCACATGCTGTCCATTTGTTGACCTGAATACTAGCTGGTCAGAGGTGGGGATGGGTACTCAAATGAGGTGGTACCCATCGGGCGACACCGTGGGTTCTCTCCGGGTACTCCGGCTTCCTCCCACAACTAAAAACATGTACTTAATTGACCATAAATTGCCCATAGTTGCCTGTATAGTTATGAGGTCTCAGCCTCAAATTGTGAAGTGCCTAGAGATAATCAGTGATTATGATTGGCGCTATACAAATAGAATTGAATTGAAAGGTACCAATATGGATCCTATTTGAACATGTCCAGTACCTACAGGTACCAGACCAGGTCACTATGCAGAGTCAGAGCCAAACATGCAGAACAGTCTCTACCTTCTGCACTCAGTGACCTGTCATTACTACCCTCCAGTGTTTAGAAGCAGATATTAAAGGCAATTAGCTTTATTAGCTCAGCTAGTAGCTATCGTCTAAACCACAGCAAAATGCCTACAGCAAAGTGTGGCTTCATTTTGCCAAAGAAGGCAGACTGCAGTACCGTGTTGAGCAGTAAGAGTGTGAAAGGACTTGCATACAAAGGTGACACATCAAACTTAATGAAGCATGTGACGAGTCAAGGTGGATAAAAGCCAAGAAATGCTCTGTGTGGGCAAGTGCAGGACACGTCAGCCAGTGGTGTGTCCCTGACCCCGGAGATGTCAGATGATACGAAAACACAGGCAGTGTTTCCATAGGTCAGAGCATTTAATACATTGTAGTTGGTTTAGGTTCATTTTATGAATATGTTATTAGTGTTTTGTTTTATTTAAGAGTTAATATAATGACAGGAAGTGTTTTTTTTTCTTATGTTTATCTTGTTTTGATATTTTACCTTCTGTATTGAGTGAGCAGTGCATTTTATTTCTCTGTTCAGAACTTTGGGCCAGTTGGTTGTTTAAAGTGCTCTCTCTCTCTGAAACTCTTCCATCTCTCTCTCTGTCTTTCGCTCTCTCATCTCTCCCTTTTTCTCTCTCCATCTCATTATCGTGGGTATCTGATACACCACTGTACAATAAAATATTAAATCAGAATGAATAGCTAAGTTGAGTAGTTGGATTCATCATGCATGGTGAGGCTTCAAGCTGGAGTGAGGGAGGCAGACTATTAGTGAAAAATAAACCAGGTGAAAACACAAAGCACCATTTCCATAACAGAAATCACCCATTTATACATGTGCCACCACAACCAATAACTAGAAATAAGGTCACCACCTTCAGTGAACTTACATCGGCCCCAGCTAATAAAATGGTCCTACACCACTGCATAATTACTGTTTAAAATATAACACAAACTAAATCTAAAATAAACGGCAACCAGCACTGTGCCTTCAACACTGGACTGTTAGGACCCTTAAAAAGATAATATATACAAATAAGAATTATTTTTTACAAAAAGGGTTACAAAGTATACTTATAACATTTAGTCTTGTCAGTTCACCAGACAGCAACATGTGTACAGGCCTGTTCAGGAAGAGGAAGTGGGCCTACACACCTGTTCCCTTTAAAGTCTTTGTCATGTGATGTGATCACCTGACCACACCTACATTGTGTGCACGGTCCTGCTCAGGGAGAGGAAGTGGGCCTGTGCACCTCCTCCCTCTCAAGTCTGTCATGTGATGTGATCACATGGCCACATCTGCCACATTGTGATACTAACTTGCATCTTTCCTGTAGTTCTGTGCTTCCTTTCTCTGTTCTAGGTCTCCAGATGTTCTGGACATGTGTTTGCTGACTGTCAAACTGTGAATTTCATCCAGTGGCTGTGTTGTTAGTTGTTCTATTTCTACTCTTTTCTTTTGTTTCTCTTCTCTCCACTAACCCCAACCGGTCAAGGCAGATGATTGCCTACGCTGAGCCACTGGTTCTGGAGGTTTTCTATTCCGTTAAAGGAAGTAAAAATCAACAAAATGAGCAAAAAATTACAAATTTGTTGGTCAATTAAGTTGTAAACAACAAAACTTAACAAAATGATAAAATAAATAAGCAATCATGAACAACATAAGCAACATATCTTGAAAAATAAAGAAATCTTGAGCAAATTTATGTTTGTTCTTGTTCTTTCCTGATGTCAGAAAATACAGTGTTTGCCTGGTTCTGGACTATCCCATTAATGATGACAACTAATGTGCACTTTACATTGTTATTGCATGTAGATAAGGTCACTCATTAGTTGTATTTTATGAGATACTTTTTTAGTCTTTTTTACTGATTTAGTTGCATCCAGGGTGTTCAGTTTAAGTTGTACACTCTGAGCACTATGTACTGTGATACATCCAAGTTCAGGGGCTCCTTTAATTCTGTTGCATACCATAGTGAATGAAATATCCAAATCCCACTCTATTTGTAGAACATTGTTTCTGAACATTTCAAATAATGAACGCACTAATGAACTTTGCATCTAATGAAAAACTGGTGATCTTCAGTTCATATTTGATCTTGAAGGACCAAACCTAATTTTGGAAGCTCCTTTTGTACCAAATCATGTTTAAAATCAGCTTTTCAGATTGGTTGTCTAAATGCATTTTCAGGTCTTTTTTGGAAAATACTGTAGACCAACAATTGAGGAACAGCTTTATAGTTTCAAATAAAAAGAGGATAGCTTAAGACTGAAATATGTTGTGTTCATGATGTCTATAATGAAATATGAGTCAAAGTAACTAGCACTTATTTTTCCACCTGGCTGAACGTTTTGGGGTTGTACAAGCGCAGTACAACAAACCTCTAGGTATGCTGCGATACAGCTGACACATTTTAATAGGATACAATACAATAGGAAACAGAAAAATAATTAGTCAGTCTGCTTCTACAGTATACATGATTCATTTTTCAGATGCTGCTGCTGTTCAAGGACACTACTGGCACTGGTCCCTGAAGTTGGACATCAAGACCTGGCTGACAGTCAACATAGCACTTTATCCAAAATGTGTTGGGTGGAGCTGAGGCTTGGACTCCTTGCAGGCCAATAACATCCTTCTAGAAAACCATGAAAAGAAGCTCCAGACCAGAGAGGAACACACAGTATATGAAGAGCCATCCTTGAGATTATCAGTGTGCAATACTATTTCATAAAAGTGAAAGCGCTGAAGTCCCACATTTAACTTACAACACATCAAATGTACAAACTGAGAAATGTCAATGTTTTAGTAAAATTATTATATCAACAAATAAATAAATCTGTGGCACTGGCAGGAATGGAAAAGTGGTGAGGGTGGCAAGAAATTCACCACGGAGTGAAAAACTGCACATACTGTAGCAATTTCAGAATGTTTCTCAGCATATAACAGAAAAGACTCTTGGTATGTCATTCATTTCATCTGCAGTTCATAATACCGTGAAAGGATCCAAATAAATCCCTACACAAGAGCAAAAAGGACTGAATGAGTGTGATCTCGATGCCCTAAGGTGCACTGCATTCAAACACACATGATTCTGTATTTAATATCATTGTGGGCTAGGAACAATTCCAAAAACCACAGTCTGTGAACATAGTTTGTTGGTACATCCACAAATGACAGTTGCAAAGACCCTTTACAGACCAGATCCAGAAATGATTCTTCTTTCTCTGGGCATTAGCCAGTGTAAGATCGACTGAAGTGAAATGGAAAACTTTCCTGTGGTGTAACACTAAATATCTGAGAGGGGAGAGAAGAGGGACCACTGAGCTTGTTATAATTGCTCAGTTCAAAAGCCAGCATCTGTGTGTAGCGATGTAGCGTGGAGGAAATGTTGCGTAAGCAAAATAGGACGCACAGTGGGAAGTGTGTTAGGCCGTGAGG
>JAQQAE010018193.1:0-11258 GCA_029823295.1 Pseudamia nigra
CCCCCCCCCCCCATTCTCTCTCTCTCTCTCTCTCTCTCTCTCTGTTTATCCATCTATCTGTCCTCCTGACTGCAGTCTGCATAGAGTGCCACGCTGCTGCTGCTGTGTGATACAAGTGAGTGGGAGGAACAGCTTCTGCTGGTTTTCTTCAGAAAAATGAAGAAACATCTCTGCCGAAAAGCTGCTGCTGCAGGGGTGGACTTGGCTTCCTGTCCTCTGCATTGCACAATCTTTCCTCTCTGCTCAGAAAGATAGATAAGACAACAGGAAGCGAAAAGACACAGAGGGAAGGACAGACACGAGCCGTGGTGTGGTGAGGGGGTGTGGTGAGATCAAAAAAGAGGGGGAGAGGTTGAATGGCACAGGGAAAGGGAGGCACAGGGGTGTACACACAGGAGACAGAGGAGGGTAGAGTGAGGTCCACTGCAGTAGAATGAGACTGAAAGAGCGAGCCAAGCAGCATTTGAGCCGCCAGCCTTTCCCACTCCACTCAGGCTCCGTCGCCTCATACTCTCCTTTCTGAAGAGGCAAAACAACAGGAATCCACCGTGGAGGCGAGAAGGAGAAGAAGGAGGGGGGCAGAGGAGGAGGAAGCCAGAGGTTCTACACACAAGATGGCTGCTGTGTCCTCTGCCTCTGACACTGGTAAGTGGGTTTTCATCCTTTGCCGCACAGCTCACAGCCGCAGGTTCTCCATCATCATCATTCATCCTGACACAGCATCTAGGTCAAACGCTGAGCATCATTTCATCCTTGGACCAAACATCCATTGTAAACTGTTGCTTGAGTCAACTTCCTGTGTTGAGCAGTTCACATGGAAGTGTCAGCAGCACTGAGTGGCATGGGTAAATCAATAAACTCATCTCATCCTGCCTCTTATGTCATCATTGCAGAGCAGCAACTGATTGTCTCTGCCACGCTGTTCTCCCTATTTACACCCTTTTAACTTTTAACTAAAGCAAACCACAATCTGTGGACATGCCTGCTGTCTGGAACTAGTCCAAGGTTCTTTCTCCTGTGACCCATTTTTCCCTCAGGCTAAGGTCAAAGAAATAAAGAGAAGGCATGCTGGGAGTGGAGAGAGAAAAGAGGACGGGATAAAGCAGAGGTAATAAAGCAGAAGCGGTATAAGGTAGTAAGAAGCTTAGGTAAGACGGGCGCACAGGGGAAAGGTGAGAGGTGAGGGCAGAAATGAGGGATATATATTGTAGTGGAAAGAATGCAGAGGCTTCTTCATCTCCAATAAGCACTTCAGGGACACATTAGGGGACAGGATGATCCTTTAGAGAGACAGCAGAGGTAATAAAGGATAAGGGTTGAGGCTTATTTTCTCTAAGGCAGCGCTAATAAGGTGGCACAGATGTGACGGGGGGATGGAAACGGAGAAACTCATAATGCAATAGGTTGCCTCGACACTTAAGTCTCAAGTGTGGACGGATGCTTGATGCAAAACAATCATCTGCAATCAATCATGACGTCTGTGTAAGAAGAAGAGAAAGTATCTGTAATTCGCAGAGATAAGATATTTATTCGCTGTATTGTGGAGATGCTTTCACAGAATTTGCGATGAAAGGATGGAGTAAAAAGTCCATAGAGTGTCAGCTTAGTGTCTACGTCACACATTTCCACCACTTCTATCTAATCGGCTGGGTGTCCATTCTGAACACCTGCATATTTAAATCAAAAGGTAAATAATTCAAAAGTTTGAACACATCTTTTCCTTCAGTGGTTTGTCTTTATTTTTATTATTTACGGACTTGTACATAATACTGAAGACAACCAAACTTAAAGAACATGTACAGAATTATGTAGTAAACAAAAAGTGTACACTCATGGCATTCTCTCATCAGATTCATGAGGTAGTCACCTGGAATAGTTTTCAATTAACAGCTGAGTTCATTTGCACCATTTTTTGCCTTAATTTGCTTTAGACCATCAGTTGACGTATTCAGAGAAAGGGTAGGTACACAGTGAAATACCCTCTCAGTGCTACTACAACTACTGCACAAGCCCATATTTTGGCAAAAAACAGTTAAGTGAAAAGAAAAGATGACGGTCTTGCTTTAGACAATCATTACTTTAAGAAATGGAGGTCAGTCAGTTAAAAAAATCTCCAGAACTTTGCATGTGTCCCCAAGTGCAGTCGCCAAAATCATCAAGCGCTACCAGAGGTGCTGTAAATCGGCAGTTTCTGAGGCTGTTTTAATTCTAACAGGCTAACAGGCACAGTAACTCTGGCTCTTTCTTTCCTGGGATGGTCCTCACGGGAATATTTTCAAATTCTTCAGATTTTCCAGATTAACTGACATTCTGTTTTTAAAGTAATGATGGACAATCTTTTCTCTTTACAAGTGTTTTTTGCCAAACTCTGTATTTGTACAGTAGTTGTAATAGCACTAATAGGGTTAATCTTACCTACCCTTCCACTGCACAAGACAATTAATGGCCTGAAACATATTAAAAAGACAAAATAATGGCACAAATGAAGTCTTGGCAGGACACATTTGTGATTTGAAGACTGTTCTGAAAAAAGTTAAGAGTAGATTGTAGTAATGATGAAAGGAAGAAGGAGAAAATGAATGAAAACACTTAATGAAAACTAATGCAGAGATTGAATCTAGCAGTATACCAAAGCAACACCAAAGCAGCAATGAATGTCATCAGTTTGGTTTTGTTTTCTTCCAATGCTAATGATTCATGATGAACAAAAAGTATCTGCTCATTAGGGATGTTTAATTAACATCCTGTAAATGTATAACTTAAAAAACACCAGAGGTAAGTACCTTATGAATCTGAAGAGAGAATGCAAAGCTGTCATCAAAGCTAAATGTGGTGACTTTGGACAATCTGGAATGTAAAACATGTTGTGGAACGAACTGGCGACTCATCCAGGGTGTACCCCGCCTTCGCCATAGGTCCGCTGGGATAGGCTCTAGTGCCCTCCTCAACCCTCGCAAGGATTAAGGGCTAGAAAATGGATGGATGGATGTTGGTTGTTGATTGTCTGTAGACTTGTTGTGTTTTCTATTATTGCTGTCACAAGTTGTTGCCTATTTGTAAGAGTTGTGGACCCCCTCGAAAATGAGATGATACATCAGGGGGCTTATCCAATGGCAAACAAACTTACACAATCACAGATAAACTTTAGATGTTCTGGGTTGTTAAACACTTAAACAGTGAAGGGGGTGTGTCCAAATTTTTGACTGCTGGTCTAATCTGAACACCTGCATGTTTATAGAAAAATATAAATATCTGGAGACAGTACAACAGCACACATTTATACATTGCACCACATGTATGGATTTTTTGCCCTACCTCCCTGTATTGAGCACATTCCTGGCAACAGATAATACTGAACCTCTAGTCTCTTTTTTTAGGATTTTGATATTTATCGTTGGTGTAAATGTGACTTATATGTTTCTCCTCTTTAATTTGATGTGCAGTATGACTATATGTTTACATGATTAGTGCAATGGTTTATCTTTTAACTGGACAAAGGTTGCAATTCATTTTTTCCCTGAAGAGTCAAAAAGAACCTCTGCTCTGATCTTTCTGTGTTACAATAGGAGACTCCAGGGGTCGGCATCCGCCCGAGCGCAGACTGCTGCTGCTTGGGGGCCCACAGTCTGGAAAGACCTCCACCGCCAACTCCATCCTGGGGGACGAGGTCTTCGACGCTGGGACAGAAACCACTCACAGCAACGTGGGCCAGACTGAGATCTATGGCCGGCGAGTCACTGTGGTCGACACTCCTCCTTGGACCATTCCCACAGACCCCGATGAAGACTCTGAAACCGACCACAATGACAACGCAGGGGCTGAGTCGGACAGCCCACGACGGCCCCCACCCAGCCTGGACAGCGAGGGGCCGTGTATGGGAGCCATACTGTGCCCTCCTGGACCCCACGCAATCCTGCTGGTAGTGTCCGTCACCCAGCCTTTCACTGACATCCACAGGAGGGCCGCAGAGGATCAGCTGGGGGCCTTGGGTGGAGGGACCTGGAGGTACTCTATGGTGCTTTTTACAGGAATAGACAAGCTGCCCAAAGGTATCTTCATTGAGGAGCACATAGCTAACACTGGAGAGGCCCTGCAGTGGTTGGTGGAGAGATGCGGAAGCAGGTATGATGTTATTACTTCCGCCAAAGAGGTTTTGTTTTTGTTGGCGATAGTTTGTCTGTTTGTTTGCTTGTTTGTTTGTTTGATTGTTCGCAGCATAACTTTAAAAAGTTAAGAACAGATTTGGGTGAAATTTTCAGGATAGATCAGAAATACCACAAGGACCAATCAGCTAGATTCTGGGACTGATCTGGATCATTGTTTGGATCCTGAAGATCTTTAAAGGATTCTTCACCATTGTGGCATTGGGCTAAATTCAACATTTGTCCTTGTACCGCCACAGATAACATCCAGACGATTTAACCAAAAACTAAATTGCTTAAATTCTGGACATAGTGATCCAGAATGCTTATACTTACAGGGGTTAAGGACATATAGCTAATAAAACCATAGACATGCATTGACCCCAAATTGTAGAGGAAAGTCTCCTGATTCAGTAATGTGCTATAGGTTTGACGCAAATAGGTTCAAATGATAATGGTAGGTTTTCACTATGAACAGAACCTGAGCTGCCTTGGCAGAGGTCTAACCTCTGAGTGCTTTCTAGTTAGCGTTCACTTTTTCTTTTCTGCAGGTACCATGCTTTTGACAACACAAAGAAAGACACAGAGGACAACACACAAGTACCGGAGCTGATGGAGAAAGTGGAGGAAATGATCACTGACAACCAAGGTTTGTTTCATCCCCTCCCACACTCACCGCTTTCACAGTTTCCCTATTTTTGCCCAGTAATCACACCATACGCAAAGCTCTTCTCCCCTGTTCATTGCCGCATTATTCTTGTGTAAGCCAATCATGGTATAGAGCTGACTGCGAATAATTTAGCTCTTTTCATGTAGGATGGTACTTTGAGGTGAACGAGTTGATTTTGCTGGAGGAAGAGCAGGCCAGAAGGGCACTGGAGGAGGAGAGGATGAGGATGGAGGAGCACGCGAGACAAAGGGAGCAGATGATTGGAGGGCCTCCCAGAGGTATAAGTGTGCTGTGTGTGTGTGTGTGTGGGGGGGGCGTGTAAGTGACTGAGTCATGCAGGGAGCAAGAGGAAGGGGAGTTGGGTGCACATGTGTCACTGCAGCTTACAAAGCAAAACTAGGACGGAGTTTAGTCATTACAGGCAAGTAGCATTTTGCAACACTGCATGACCATAACCTATAACTATTAGAACTTTAGCTAACAGCAATAATCTGCTAAATAGTTACAGACAGTGAGGAAGGACATTGTTGTTCAATAATTATGATTCAACATGGGCCTCGTAAGACGATAGCAGCACAAGATTCATTTTGCCTTAAGAGAAGAAGAGCCGGACAGTTAATTACATTACAATTATAATCGCAGAATCACACAGTTTGAAGATATGAAAAAACAACACAAAATCTGACAGGCCCTGTGTAACATATGAACAAACCCCAATTCCAATGAAGTTGGGACATTGTGTAAAGCATAAATAAAAACAGAATACAATGATTTGCAAATACTTTTCAATCTGTGAATACACTACAACGACATGATATTTAATGTTCAGACAGATAAACTCTATTGTTTTTTTTTGCAAATATTCACTGATTTTGAATTTGATGCCTGCGACATGTTCCAGAAGAGCTGGGACAGGGGCAACAAAAGATTCCTTGGAACATTCTGCAGGTGAACAGGTTAATTGGAAACAGATGAGTGTTATGATTGGGTATAAACAGAGCGTCCCCGAAAGGCTCTGTCATTCACAAGCAAGGACGGGGCGACGTTCACCACTTTGTGGAAAATGTACAATTGCAAGGAATTCAGCGACTTCATCATTCTCAGGCCAGAATATTATCAAATGATTCAGAGAATCTGGAGACATTTCTGCAAGTAAACAACGAGGCAGAGAACCAACGTTGAATGTCTGTAACCTTTGACCACTCAGGCAGCACTGCATTAAAAACTGACTGTAAAGGATATAACCATATGGGCTCAGGATTTTTCATGGTTTTTCAGAAAACCATTGTCAGTGAACACAGTTCGTCACTACATCTACGAGTACATGTAAAACTTCTACCATGCAAAGTCAAAGACATATATCAACAACAGCCAGAAGAATATCTTGTCTTTGTAGTGTATTCAATAGAAGGTAGATTGAAAAGGATTTGCAAATCATTGCATAGTGTTTTTATTTACGGTTTACACAACGTTCCAACTTCATTGGAATTGGGGTTTGTAAGCAGGAAGTACTTGCAGTCATGTTACTATGTATGTTTTATGTGATATTTATACATGAGAGTTTTTCTGAGTCAGGTAGACTCAACCTACAATCTTAAATCACAATTGCATTGTTGGCCACAATAACTATAATGTGACTTTTTCACTGAATCAAGCAACCCTACTTAATAGCATTTAATGAATATGCTTTATTCTAATCAAAGTAGTGTATAACAGGGGCTTGAGGAATACAATGCTAAAAATGTGCAAGAGAAATTAATGAGCAAAGTACGACGACAGTCATATTTATAGAGGACACACACTAACGCCTTTTCAGCCGTCATCATGTTTGGATAATTATGAGGCTATTATGATGACTGACGCATTATCAATAGTCTTACAGATGTAATTTTAACATGTTTAAATAATTACCTTTGGGGGTTTTTCAAAGAATAGACTGCGATCTCCCAATCAGCCGATGCACTTTGAGACCATTCAGACTTTTTCCTTGCAAGACGGTAACATCTCATGAGAGCATATTCTCTCACTTTCTATTTATATTCATGGATTCAGTGTCTGGTCTGCTTAACCCAAAAAAGAAGAAAGAGTGGAGAACCACCTTGTTTTCCCTTATATTTGTGAAACTGTTACACTGTTTTGCTAGTATTGTGTTTTAATAATAAAGAATTGTTTAAACTGCAGTTAACAAGGTTGTTTGTTTAATTACAAGCATAAATCTGGCTGTAAACTTAACATTTAATGTGAGTATGTGATCATAAGTAAGTAAATAAGCAAAGTTTTATTTATATAGCACCTTTCAAGATAAAAACCACAAAGTGTTTTACAACCAAATGCTAAAATAAAAACAACAACAATAAAACACAATAAAAAACATAAAATTCCAACAAAATCATAAGAAAGTAAATCATCCAAATGCAGTTTTAAAAGATGTGTGTTTAGCTGCTTTTTAAAAGAGTTCACCAAGTCCACAGATTTCGAATTCAAGGGAAGAGACGTTCCAGAGTTTGGTGCAACAGCCTCAAATGCTCTGTCACCTTTAGTTTCCAGCCTCGTCTGCGGAAAAACCAGCAGACGCTGATCAGACGACCTCAGGGTCCTGTTGGTGACGTACAAGTTTAAAAGCTCATAGATACACGGCGGTGCTTGTCCATGCAGGGTCTGAAAGTCAGAACCAGGATCTTAAACTGGACCCTGAAACGGACAGGGAGCCAATGCAGCGAAATTAAAAGTGGGGTGACATGGGCACGTTTGGAAGACCTTGTCAGAAGCCTTGCAGCATCGTTCTGGACCAGCTGCAGACGATCCATGGAGGTTTTACTGAGACAGAACAGAGATCATGATGAATATTGACTGATATATTTGGTCATGTCACCCCCTCCTATCCTATTTATAGAATGTAGCTACAGTATAAATAGGCAATATTATTACTGAAGTGCAGTTAACGGAGACTGACTGTTCTTCAATGCTACAAGGATAGAAGGCCCATGCTGACCTCGGAAAGCATACATGTATTTTGTAATACATGTACCACAATTTACCCACTTACTGTCAGTGTGCAGGAATAAGAAGGTGATTTGGGGAAGTTGTTTTCCAATCCCTTATAGCTAACGTTATCGTGGCGATGAGGTGCATGGGGAAATCAACTGGAGTATAGTGGATGGTATGAAGCATCATAAGGGTACTCAGGTGGGCATCTTCCTTCCTTGGTGTTCCAGTGATGGGCCAACGAACACCTCCAGAGGGCTCATCAGCAACACTTGGCATCCCCCCCCTCTGCTTTACCTCCCTTTATTCAGCTTGTTACTGCAGTTACTACTGCTTTGGGGCCCTGGTGATGTCTTCTGTTGTGCATCATTAGAGGGAGCTTTGATGGCTTGTCACTGAAAGCTCACTTCGACTTTCCCACAAATACTGTGCAGACAACATCAGCCTGGCAGGTTCTGTCTTTCCAGCCCTGATGCCTCCTCCCAGGGCAGGAGGATGACCAAAGCACCAGGTCATGCTTGTCATGATCTCTGTTGGGTAGCACAGTAGTTGGGTCAAGTCCACTGATAGCTTCTGTCTCGCTGGTCCATGTGCTGCGAGGATGTAAGGAAGCGGATAGGGCAGGGGTCTGCAACCTGTGGCTCGAGGGCCACATGTGGCTCTTCAGTCCATCTCCCTGTGGTTTTGTCCAGTGACCAAATTAACACATTATAATAAATCAAAATGAACAAAAGGATTTGTTCAAATAAAACACCAAATTATCTAACTCAGGAACAAAAGTTAATTATTTTTCCCCCAAATGTTCATACAAAATCTATTCCGTTGATGAATATGTCTACATAAATGTTGTGTTTTCCATTGTGTGCTGTCACGTCTTCCTGTTTCATGCCTCTCTTGCCATATTTTGCTCCGGTTCTGAGTCTTCTTTGGTTTTCATCTTGTCTGTCTGCAGAACTGAGGCTGCTATTGTTGGGTTGGAAAGGCGTCGGAAAGAGCTCCGTGGGGAACTCCATCCTCGGCCGCCGGTACTTTGAGTCCGGCCAGGAGACCGAGCTTTGCCTCAGGAGGCAGGCGCTCGTATCAGGTCGTCGGGTCACCATCGTCGACACCCCGGGTTGGGACTGGTTCTCAGTGAGGCGGACCCCGAAACGCATCCGTCAGGAATCCCAGCGCGGTGCGGCCCTCCTGCGACCTGGACCCCACACCCTGCTGCTGGTTCTCCCCGTGGTCTCGTCCCTCACGGCCAGGAAGAGGCGAACACTTCTGGCTCACATAGAGACTCTGTTTGGGGACAGCGCCTGCCTCCACACCATGGTACTGTTCAGCTGTGGCGACTGGCTGGGCCGCACGCCTATCGAGGAGCACATCCTCCGAGGTGGGCGGGAGCTCCAGAGACTCCTTGAGTACTGTGGAAACTATTATCACGTCCTGGACAGTAAGACCCCAGGAAAGGACCGGAGCGTCTCTGTGCTACTGGATAAGATAGAGGAGATGATCCGGGAGAACGGCGACAAGGCCTTCCTCCCCATCCAGACCGAGTGGTGTAAGTCCTGCTCGTTCATTCTCAGTTTATTCCATTTTTTTACACTGCATGAAATTTGAAAGATGACAACACAGGACACGACTGATTCATTTCAATCTGACACTCAAGTCAAAGGACGTTGCATAATATAGAAGGGCCTAGATTTTGTCTGAACATTGGCGGGACAAAATAATAAATTAGTTAAAATTAACATAATAAGGAATAAAATGAGTCAAAATGAACAAAATAATCAATAAAATGTGTCAAAATGAACAAAATAATCAAGAAAATTAGTTAAAAAACAGGACACTTAAGAATATGAACAAAAATGAAGAAAATAATCAAGACAGTGTGCAGAAATTAACAACATAATCAAGAAACTTAACAAAACAAACAAAGAAGCCGAGGAAATGTAAACAAAATAGTCACAAAAATGAGTAAAACTGATCAAAATAATCAAGAAAGCGATCACATAAAAAAATTTTCAGGAAAACCAATAATTTTAAAAAATGCGCAAAAATTAAATGACCAAATGAACCAAATAATGAAGGAAAAAAACTAAACAAACAAGTGACTGAAACAAAACAAGCAACAAAATGATCATGCAATGAGTAAAGCAGTTGATTTTAACCTATTTAACAACAGAAGAGCCACATCAAAATCAATAAAATTCTCTAAAAATCATCATAAATGAACAAAATGATCATGAAGATGGAAACAAACGGCCATTAGTGACGGGGAGCAGTGTTTTAGACACAAAAGGTTGCGTATCATCTAAAGTGAAGTGTTTTTTCTGGGGGACAGATGCACATTTTACACATATCGCGGGGAACGAATCTCCCCCCCTGAAATCTACCCCCCATGGTGACTCAGACCGTTAAGACGAAGCCTAACTTAATTGTTCTGCTTTCGACAGTGAGCGAGGAGAGCTCTTACTCCTCTGACAACACAGAACCCGAGGACGACTGCAGAGGATGCCAACTCCAGTGACTGTGCAGCAGCGACAGGAAGGCGCCCGGGCTGGTTCTCCTCGTCCTGGGTCTTCAATAGGCCTGAACATCACCTCATAATATGTCAACCTCATTGAAGTAACCAGACCTAAAACGTTTGAAACAGGCGTCTGCTCGTGAGTACTGTAGCTCTGCGTCCGAAACAGAAGAACCAAACTCACTGGACTTAAAGAACTCTCCTGCATCGGCTTCAAGGCCCCGAGCCGCGTCCCTGCTCATGAGCATGTCCAGAGACTCCAACTGCTGCTACAAAGACCCCCTTTTCACACCGCGGAGTAAACCTTTACTCATCACTGTAACCCATCGCCTGCACCGGTCAGCTTTCCGAGCTGACGTTTTCAGACGGCGTGAAGCTCGGTGCCTCTCGGCTTAAATCGAAACCAGGAAGGCGCGCTTGTTTTGCCGAGGGAGATTTAGTGACAGTAAGTTTGTTTGTTACTCTTAGTATTTGTAAAATCTCTATGTACCACAGCGTTTTCGGTCAGTGGATTTTGTCGTGTATTCATCCACCCACCTGCGTTAAGGGCCTTTTGTGCATTCTGTTGGATTCCGTTTGAAATCATCCGGATGAAATAAAAAAGTTAAATATTGGCAGGGAGTCAGAATATAAAGCTACAGCCTGGCGCGTGTGTGCAGAAACAGTGCTCAAGAAGTAGAAGTACTCATAAAAACATGTACAGCGGTGCCCCGGCTAACGAATTTAATCCGTTCCGGCGTCGCGTTCTTTGGGCGAATCATTCATTAGCTGAAGCAAGTTTTTCCATAGGAATACATGTAAAACCAATTAATCCGTTCTGGACCCACAAAAACTCCCATATAAAGTATGTCTTACACACCCGTACGTGCATATTTATTAATTCATAAAGACACTAACTGGAGGAGGATGAGATGGAGACGCCATTTTTCTTAGGTCCCAAGATGAAAAACAC
>JAQQAE010018194.1:0-11258 GCA_029823295.1 Pseudamia nigra
CTGATCCGTGTAAAGGAAAGAATGAATGGGGCCATGTATCGTGAGATTTTGAGTGAAAACCTCCTTCCATCAACAAGGGCATTGAAGATGAAATGTAGCTAGGTCTTTCAGCATGACCATGATCCCAAACACACCGCCCAGGCAACAAAGGAGTGGTTTCATAGGAAGCATTTCAAGGTCCTAGGGTGGCCTCACCAGTCTCCAGATCGCAACTCCATAGAAAATCTTTGGAGGCAGTTGAAAGTCTGTGTTGCCCAGCGACGGCACCAAAACATCACTGCTCTAGAGGAGATCTGCATGGAGGAATGGGCCCAAATACCAGCAACGGTGTGTGAAAACCTTGTACATATTTTGTGCTACACATTTTCATGGGAGACTACTCTTCTGTTGATGATTCTGGATCACCAGCTGCTTGAATTTGCACGTGAAACACTTCAGAAATGTATTCATAACTGCTAATGCAGCCTCCAAGTATGGAGTAAAATTGCAGCCAAACAGACTAAAAATTCATTACAAATCATATAGATGCCAATTTACACAGAATTAGTATTATCAAGTGACTTCAGTTTGTGTAATATGATTTAATTTGCAGTGAATTTGTGGAGCTATATTTACTTTACAAATTACGAGCAGATTTGCAGGGGATTAAAACCTTTGATTACAACAAATTACTTGAGGAGGAACTTAAAATTTTTGTTACATCAGGGCAAAGCTGCACAGAACCCTGTCTCTGTGAACAGCTTGTACTGTTTTGGCTTCGATTCCATACATCCACTGGAACATGTGTTTGGACATATGCATGCATGAATCCTATGACCATTTGGCTTGAACAAGAAATGTTTGACTTTAACATACAGCCCTTAAATGGCTGTATGTTGCTATTGTAGAACTGACATATTGTTGCCTTTGGTGCTGCACCTGTTCTACATAGCAACAAGAAGACATAAATAAATGTTGGTGTACTACTTCATTATCCCCATCTGTCTCTCTTACACGATCTCACACACTCACCACACTACCTGTGCGTTATCCAAAAAGGATTTGGAGAGGTTCTTGGAAAAGGAAGTTCCATGATCACTAACAGCTGCTGGTAGTCAATTATTCAATGGGAGGCAACCACAACGACAGAGCTACTGGTTTTCTGTTGCTGATTCATCAGGTGTGGTAGTCCTGGATTTGTGTGACTTCTCAATGACAGCTGAAGTCCTTTTGATTCATTTAGGAAACTGGATCTCTAATTTAAAAGACTGTGTCTTTCTATGACATTTGCTCTTTATGTAACCTATATTGTAGTCATTTACTTAGCCTCTATTGTTGTCCTCATCTAAGTAGTCTCCAAATCACAGTATTCTATAGTACAAGAAGTGAAGGCTGTATAATAATGTAGAATGTACAATAGTCCCCTTTCTCATGCTAAATGCTGCTATGGTCTGTTCACAAACGCTGCGATGACTTGGCTTCTAAAGCTGCACTGTGGCAGCTTGTCTTCTGTATATAACGGGTTGAAGAATTGTATCCACCCTTTTGTACAGGTTTCTGTCAAGTGCATTATGGGTTTTTTTTTAGGTTGCATAAGGTGTAAGAGCTTAACTTGATCAAAACACCACTTTCTTCTTTATGAACAGCCTACAGTGTGATTCCCAGCAAGACAGGATTACCACAGTATAAGAGCAAATTGGCGGGCACAAGTTTTTCCCACAGAGACACTTTCACTTCATGTCTCCCAGAAATAATCTGCAATCCTGTCTTGCAGCGTTGGTCTCCAGCACCTTGGCCTTGAGTGTCAAGGGGCCAAGTTAAGAGGCTAGTGGCAGCAAATGCGTTCTAAGCCATATTACCACTGTTGGCTGCCCACATGGCCCACAGTGATAACAGCAATAACAGAAAAACACAAGTAGCATTGGTCATTTTATCCTCAATCATAAATGAAAAATGAAAAGAATTTTTAGAGTAAATGTGGGTTTTCTCGTGTTTGCGCTATATCCCTCCACCTACCTAAGATGCACACATTTACTTTGCATCAGCTCAGCTTATTTAACATATTTTCATTTATTTGTACATTTACATGTGGTTTTGTGTTTAATGATGATACGTCTGTTTGTGTAGGTGACTACCGTGGACAGGTTCCAAGGTCAGCAGAATGATTACATCATTCTGTCACTGGTGCGAACCAAAGCCGTTGGACACCTAAGGTAAGGACTTCAAACAGCTTACAGAATATGACTAGTTTGGATAAATACTAATTACCTAACCAAATGACACACCTGTAAACCAACACACCATGTTCAGTGTAGATAATTGTTTTATGGGACTTGTGCCTTTGAAGAGTGCTATAGTTTGTTTAATTAAGTTTTAGCAGCATATCACTTGCATGTCTGAGATTATAATGGATCTATTGTAACTGACAGAAGGAAAATGCATCTATTTTTGTACTGCTTCAAAAATGTGCTGGGTAAAAGCGAGCTGCTACTTACAGGATTGTAGTGCCATAGACTGTGTATAAAAAACGTCACACAGATATTCCAAGTTTGGAAGCCCAAATTAGGCCCCTTTGGGCTTCATCATATTGGCATCACTGCTTACATGCTGTAATCTGAAAACGGACTTTGAGGTGAAGTGTAAGTAGAGCTGAACTAAATGAAATGCATCATCCAAAAGGAGTGTGTTATAAACAAATTCATTCCTTGTTGAATTTTCACAGAGGAGGACTGTTACTTTTACCAGGTCAGAAACATGTTTATTTCTGTTCTAAACTCTGTGGGGATTGACTCCTTTTTGGGGCCAGATTCCAGTGGACGCTGACAGTACTGTAGTTGTTGACACTTCTGTATTAAGCATCTGGTTCTGTTACGGAATAGAATAAACAATTGCTCCTACTCATTCAATCTAGTACACATCATAGATGAGGAATACACTATGACACCAGCTAATAAAGCAGTACTGTTTTCGGGTGTACTCACACTGGCAGCTTGTTCCGCGCCTGGGCGCGTTTCACACCTTTAGCGCGGACCGTTTGAGTAATGTGTGTACACTCGAGCCGCACTCTGGCCCAGGCCTCAGCGCGGCTGGAAGAGGTGGGCCACGGCGCGGCACGGTTGGTCACACACGGGTACGAGCACGGCGACCAAACGTGAATATGACGTAAAATCCCCTTGTCCTTCACTACACTCATTTCAAAATAATGGTTGCGGCTTCACGAGTTGCTTCAATGCCGAGGTCTAGTGTTTGCTGGAAATTTGTGCAGGCACCTGTACACAGACCCAACTTGATAGAACACAGAGGTGTACATGAAAATGTTTGCATTCCCCCGGAGCCATGGCTATCCTACAACAACTGATCAGTACTGGGACAAGATGAAGAAGCTGCGTGAACAGAACCTTATTAAAATGAGAGACACTGAAGAAGTCCTACTCCTCTGCAGAAGAAAAAGACAAATTGAGGTGGTTCGACGCAGCAGCTGAAAGCTTGAAATACTGTGTGTATGACTGGAAGTACTCAGGTGAAACATATAATCTTTTTTTTTTTTTTACTTAATACAAGTACGCTGGATTATTTTGTTCACTTTTTATTTCATTTGCTATGTCAGGTTTTGTTATTGAAAGTTTTTTACTCTTGTCCATTAAGGTGTGTGTGGAGTGTGATGTAACTCACAAGGAGTACATTTTTTACATCAGTCATAGCTGAGTGAGTGAACAGTACTCAACAAAACAACTACTCTTACAAGTACATGTATTTGCTTAAAAAAAAAAAAACAACCCATGTACATGTATGTGAAGATTCAGTCGTCCAGGGCATTGTTTTCTTGTGGCTTTTCCCGCAGCTTCTGCTTTATGTTTTCTTGAAGATGTTTGTGACACATAAAAAACATATCAGTCCAGAAGCTGGAGAAGAACCACAACATAAAATACATGTATGCAGAGAAAAATCTGACACATTTATGATTGACATGTCATATACTGATGACATCCACACTTTCAGAGAACAAACTTTTATTTACAGAACCATTCAATGTCACAAACAGCAGTTGCCTTTAACTAACAGTCACAATGTGTCCAGTTGGTGATCACATGATCCACCACACACCACATGTCTGCCCAATGCAGACGGTCCTGTGTAAAAAATAAATAAATAAATAAATAATAAAAAAATATATATATATTAGTGGTCAGTGATGTATAACAAAGCAGTTTCAATGTATGCTGTTGGTTTAAAAAGGTCATTATTTTATATCATTCTTTAGATCTGGATGTGTTTGATAAATTTGTCATGATACAGTAATAGTATAAGCAACATTAACATGCTTCAGCAGGTCTGTGTTGATAACTTGTGTTCCACTTATACAGTTGGATCAAATACATACAGTCCACGCTGAAAAATAACCCATAACATAATAATGGGAATATGACATAATAATCTTGCCTGTGCGTAGCAAGTGACAGACTTCTCTTCTCTCCTGTTGGTGTCGCAAAAATTTCCACATACAGGCAGCATGATTAATGGCAAATCATCGCCTTACATTTTCAAGAAATCCGGGTGTGACAGAGCACAGTATACGAACAAAATGTCTCAAAGTTTGCCATAAAATCAGTAAAGTCTTCGGGATGTTTTTGTTTGTTTTCTATGACACTGAATGTTTTCAATGCGGCTGCAACTTCTGTTAAGCGCTTGCTGATGACATACAGATGACATAATGACGTCTGTCCAGGGGCCATTGCACCTCGGCCTGGTAATGTGAGCGGAGACGCACTTGGGCCTGGAAAGGTGTGAAATGGGCCCCAGCTCGGCTTGAGCCAAAATGGCCCAAGCGTGAGTGGGCCCGTCATCTCATGTTGAAGTGAATGCTGCAGTATCTGTTTCCATAGGTTTAGTTTAGGTACATTTTTAAATACTTGAAATTCAAAACAAAATGTCTCTGTGATGATTATTTTTTGAACATTTTAGAAGTACAAGTATCACAAAAGGTCTTTTATCTATGTAGCTTGCTGACTGAAGACAGACAGAAATTTGCAACCATGTATTTCAGGTACTGAGAAAAAAATTAGCCTCAAGACAGGAGTGTGTCTGATGAGCTGACTGTACTTAATTGTCTGGGATAAGAGAAGCCATTGTACTGTGATGATTGAGTTGAGAATAACGAACAAAGAGCTCAGTCCTGATCAAAGGCATTCCACATAACATTCTTCTAAGAGTCATGATGGTTGACCAAACAGCAGTGTTAGATTTTTATGTCCCTTGGCTCCACATTCAGAGGTTTTCCTGTGTTTCAGTCTTTTTCTTCTTCAGCTCTGCCCTTATCTCTCCTTCTCTGCCTCTTTCCTCATTTGACTGAATTGATATGTAGCAAAATAGTCTTTCACTCCTCAGCTGCTTTGAGATTCTGATGAGCTTTTCAACCTTAATACACTGCATGGCTTAATACCAGACATTTGAGGCTCAGCTCTTCCACAGTATTTTAGTTTGTCATGCTGGCCTCTGGCTATGATGTAGAGGAGCTGTTTCTGGAAATACAGCGCTCACAGTGTCATCATAAGTGCTCTGGCAATGCAATCACCACCCTCAAATTGGATAGTTGGCAAATTGGAACCTGTGTATGAATAAGTTCTCTTCCTTTTGTAGCTAAATACACCCTTACTCCTTAGACCTTATCCTGAAGCCCGGTCTCTTTCGCTGACAGAGGAAACTCTATTTTGTTCTTTCCTTAACTCACAGATAAAGCATGAGTGGATGCTGCTGAGAAAGAGAAGTGTATCAGGCCAGAGAAAGGGTAGTTTATCTTGCTGGCAGTGCCTGCTCTCCTCACAGTATCATCCATTTGATCTTGTCTTACACTGGGTATTACACTCTGCCTCGTACATTCTGGCAGCCCACTCCATGTAGCATGCTTGTCAGTGGCGACACTTAAATAGTGCTCTGTATAGATAGGCATCTGACGTAAAAAACCTATGCCAGATCAAACATGCAAATCATTGGTATTTCGCTGTGGCGACCCCTGAGGGGAGCAGCCGGAAGGAGAAGAAGAAGAAGATAGATAATCCTCATAGTTTCCATACAACCTGAATTCAAAAAGAACTTTAGGACTGTATTGGATGTGCATATAACAAAGCTGTAATTTCTAAACTGTCTTAGCACTCTTGCACTTCATCGCAAATGGTATAAAAAAGCTGGTTTTTTTTTCTTTTTTTTGCCTGTGTTTTTGTTTGTATATTATCAAATTAGTTCAAAATTACTGAGTGAACTTTGATTAGATTCTGAGTGTGACTTTGTCTCATGGCATGATTCACAGCTATCTAATTATTGATTCAATTGGGCTAGATTTTAAAACCAAGAAATTTCACTGGCTGAACAAGCAAAAACTAATGCAAATTCTGTTATTGTCCAGTCATTTGAAAACAGATGATTTGTTAAACCCATCACTTTTGAAGTTTTAAATAAATATTTTCCTTTTATTTTTCATTCATGTCTCTGTATTGCTGAGATTTATGACATCAGCTGCATGGATGAAAAAGCAGTGATTCATAGGAAATTCCTGCTCTATTTTTTGCTGTACTTGGATCACTGTGGCATACCACTGAGTTGCACCTTGCAGTTCTCTTCAGCTCCTGCATCTCACTTGGCAACACTCTGTAGCCGTGACCACCACAGGGGACGCAGCTGACCATACGACAAGCCACCCTCGCTTTGACAGAAGCAGCACACAGACACACTCACATGCAGGAGCACACTCTGACATGATGCCACACACCTCCACCCATGCCCTGATATGTACATGCACACATGTGAGTGCAAGGAACCCCCCCCACACACACACACACACACACACACACAGATATTTGTCCACTTTGCCCTGTCAGGTCACAAAACAGCCTGGGTCCACTGACTACCGTGCTTTATGATTGGTTGATGTCTTCCAAAGGTTTAACCTTATTGGTTGAATGCTTTTCTTGTTTGTCTCTATGGAAATGTTGTGCTGAGTCTCATTTTGTCACACTTGTACTTGAAATTTGCAGTGGTTTTTATGTAAAAAAAAAAAAACACACACACACACAAAAAAAAAATACTGTACATAATTTGCATGCATTTTGCATACATTCACTCACCACTTTACATTTGTTACATATTCATGGGGGTCACCATCCATATTGCAAGCATTTATCCTCTTAATCTCATGAAGTGCTCAGGTGGGCTCCATTTTCTGCATTTTTAGCTGCATTACAGTTTGCATTCATCCATATGTGCATGCATACAGTCGTGACAATGTGCCAATTTCTTCATTAAATTAAAGCAATTTTCTTATATTTGCAGAGCTGCTCAATTGGCTTGAGAAGCACTTTCATTTACACATTACTGATGTCTTTTCCTATTGTGTTTTACTGGGTTGCCACAACTGTAGCGTAATAGTGAAACAATGCAGAAAGAATATTCAAGTGTAAAACCACTAAAGGCTTCACATGCCCCAACTGGCTTCTGTTGAACTCTGCTCCAGAAATACTTGGCCAAAACATTTTTCAAGTTCTCTCAATGGTTATGTCCATGTCATTTTAACATTCACAGTATAACAACTTCTCTGATCATTTACAAACAATTTTGTTGTATATATTGTACAATGACAATAAAGGCTTCTGATTCTGATTTAGGACAATATTTTTAATAATGTTTATTAAATTTCTTCAGTCATCACTACTTATACGATGGATGTGGATGTCAGCTACCATCTTGACTGACTAGTAGAAATATACAAGCTTTTGGCTTATGTTATTTTCAAAGTTCATGTTATAGCATGTGTTTTTTAGCTGTTGTGTAACTTGCATCTTTGGCCATCCAGTGGAAAGTCTTGACAATGGGACGGGTAAACATCCACTGGCCATAACTGCATGGCAAGCAGGATTCCTCCATTCTCAAGGAAATAACCTCTGTCTCTAATCCCTTAATTCTACTGAAAAGAAACAAACGTTAACCTTGCACCCACTCCTGCTCTCACTCTCTTGTTTATCTTTGCCCTTTGCCTTTCATTCCTTTATTTCTCTCTCAGCCTCTATATTTGTCCCCCTCTCCAATTGCTGTTTATCCTTCACTAAACCTCTCTTCTGACACTACAACACCCTTTTTCTGCCTCTTCAGTCTCTGCTTGATTCTTCCACTTTGATCCCTGTACTTCAGCTTTTGTTTTCGCCCCAATATAATTTATTCTCAACCTCCTCTGTCTTTGATGCTTTCCTCCAACATCCCTGTTACTTGACTTTGATAGTTTTTTTTTCTCATAGATCAACTTTCTCTTCAACTCCACAGGGATGTCAGGCGTCTTGTGGTGGCCATGTCGAGAGCCAGACTGGGTCTGTACATCTTTGCACGGGTGTCTCTGTTCCAGAACTGTTTTGAGCTGACTCCTGCTTTTAATCAACTCACCGCCAGGCCACTACAGCTCCATATCAGACCACACGAGTACTATGGCCAAGAACAGCCTGTACGTACACTCACAAATGCATGCACATGCCACATGTCTCTTGAAGTGTAATAATCTTCTACTCCATTAAATTCAGCTGATTATGGGGTACTCAAGCTCAAAATATGTTGATAAGAGTGGAGCTTACTTTTCCATGTTTCGCACCAGTTCCAATTTCCATAACACTGTTGCACAGGGTGGTATTGCTTCACGTCACTGCTGCCTCAGTCCACTTACTCTCTCTAATCCTGCCTCTATATTTTGATTGGAATCTTCATTCCCCATGGTCCTCACTGCTCTATAGTCTTACTGCAGCTTTAGCCAGAGGCCCAGTCTGTTAACAGCATTCTGCAAGGGCCATCTGCAAGTATGGGAAACAGGGGACCCAGCTATAATTAACCCCCGAAGGTCAGAATCCAAAAAAAACACGCTCCCAAATCCCACCAGTGTGAACGACTGCCGTCTGGTCACTGTGTCTCGCTGACTGGCGTGTGTGGCAACAGGAGTATCTAAAATACCCTGTAGCTTGTGACACTTCCTGTGACTTGGAAGTGTCTGTCACCAAGGGGGACAACTCTTTTGGGCACACACATGTGGCCCCTGCTTATCCCGTCTATGTGGAGGCAGTAAACCCCGCTGCTTTCACGCAGATGTCGATTAAGAGTCAGGTTGTTTGGCAGAACTTGAATAGAACTGTCAATATGCTGCTAAACAGTAGAGAGGGAGATATTCATTAGTTTGCACCAGTATAAAAGTTTAGGTTGAAGGTGTCCTGAACAAAAAAAAAAAAAAAAGAGTGCCTCTGGTACAATTTGGGATGCATCGATAACATGATTCATTTATATAGTGTATCAGAGTTTAGGTTCTAAGGTTTGAGGGCTCACCATATGAAAAGGTTTTATTAAAAATACTTCACTAGTGTTGGCAATATTCAAATGAAAAACTCAGATGTAGATTTTCACATTGTTTTTTAAGAATTCAAAATAAACAGCATCAGTGAGATGTACACTGGGTTATTGTACTAGAGAAACAAATATGTAAACTAAAATAGCATTGCTCTGTTAATTTATTTGTTGTCTGCTTGAGAAGAAACAAATAAATTAGGGATGCACAGAGATATTCCCGAACAGCAGTATCAGTATTCATTTTGACACAATGCCCTGAAGCTTGTGCGAGGCTCATCCCCCTGTTTAGGAGAGAACAATTCAGCACAATGAATATTCTGATTGTTTCTCTCCTCAGTTTAAGCTGCACGGCTCTGTCTGCATACTAAAATGATCATTTTCCAAACGGCAACCTCCACTTCTCCCTTTGGACAGTATGGACAGTACACAAGCAATGGTTGATGGAGGCAGCAAACAGTCAAATCAGCAACCCACCTGATAACAAGCAGGAGAAACTTATTTTCCCTGCACATTTATTTCAGATTAATATTTTACAAGGCAATGCCATGAAAACTGAATGGTAATAAGACAGATGCTGTATAATTTTTACTTCCAGTACCTTTCACAACATGTTTGATTCCAACAGTTCTTCTCTGATTTCTCTGTTGTGTTTCTTCTTTTCAGAGAGATGCCTCCTCACAGCCAGATCAAATAGTGAAGGACATGCCAGAGATGGCCACCCTGGTCTATAATATGTACATGCACATGATCCAGACATCACAGAAATACAGACAGGTAAAAAAAATAACAAGGCCCACAAAGAAAAGATTTTCAACAATGACAATATTTGCAGATCGCTACTTGACTAGCATGATAATCAATTTACACATAAGTGAACAAATCTTATATATTAAAATTTCTGTTACTATGTATATAGCAATGCCACAGATTCCTGCATTAAACTATCTACAGAGTTCAGTTCTCATATTTTGGGCTGACTATTAGTAATTTTTAAATCGGTATATTAAATTAATAAACATTTTCCAACATCACAAAAATCAACATATAGCAGACACGTCCAATAGATTTTATTATGATGAGATGAAATATCTTCCACCCACATTCTGAACATGTTTTTCTTTGGCATCATAGCAACAGCAGCAGAACCTGGCTCTTCCACCACAACAAACCAAGGCAGATGCCAATGTCCAGCAAACACCAACCAGCTCTGAGCAGCAGCAGGAAGAAACTCCCATGGAGCAGGAAATCCCTGGGGAAGCAGATGCCACGCCAAAGTCTGAGGAAACCAGTGACGTGGATCCAACAGGCCACTCTAAGATGCCAGAGCATCCCGGCAGAGACAGCGACAGTGATGGAGAGGACAGCGGAGATGAGCAGAAGCAGTAGAGCAGCCTCATTTGGGGCTTCTGTCTAATTAAGAGACCAGTGTGCCATCCCTAAAGACAGGACTAATATGCTGTCACTGATTCTGGGTTTGTTTTCTACTCAAGCTGTAATCAAAAGGAGACTCTGACTACAGTGTCTGTTTTTCTATGACATTTAATTTTGTTACTATCAATATCAATACTTTTTCAATAAAAAATTAACTCATTTTCAGCAGTATGTTTTAATATTGCATATATTCACCACGAGGTTGTTGCTTTAAAAAACACAAGATAGACCACAGTACTTATAGCATATAAGATCAATATCTTCTTACATATGTTCCTGATCAAAATTTTAAGACCAGTTGAAAAATTGCAACAATGTACATTTTGCACTGTTGGATCTTACGAAGGTTCTAAGTAGTGCTTCAAAATGCAAAAAGAAGAAAGGGGAGTGAGAAAAGAAAACATTTTGAGTAAGCAATTTATTGCAAACAACCATTAAACTGAAATAGGCTGTTCATCAGATGATCAAAAGTTTAAGACCAC
>JAQQAE010018195.1:0-11258 GCA_029823295.1 Pseudamia nigra
TATAAGGCGCAGTGTCATATTTGGACAAAATAGACGGCGTTTAGGTGCGCCTTATAGTGCGGAAAATACGGTATTTTGCTCTGTTTTTCATAGTGTTGATTATTTGATTCATTTTTTGAGTACTTTGATACTTTTTTGTTCAATTTAGTTGATTTTCATGATTATTTTATTGCTTTTCACTCATTATTGTTATTTTTGTTCATTTATGTAATTTTACTCATTGCCTGGATTATTTTGATCTTTTTTTAAATTTTGTTAATTATTTTGTTCATCTGGGGAATATGTTAGTTTGTTTTTGTTCAACATAATTGATTTAAAATAGTTATTTTGTTCATTTACACCATTATTTTGCTAATTTCCATGATTTTTTGTGGATTATTTTGTTTTGTTTTAATGTTACACATCTTATAATTAAATAAAAATGATTTTATGTGATGATTATATTTATATTAAAAAGTGGACATATTTTGTAAATATTTAATTAATTTTGTCCAGTCCCATATGTTCATTTTGTTCCTTATTTTACTCACTTTTATTCATTTTCTTGAAAATTTGCTCTACTTATTATTCTATGAATTCCTTAGTTCATTTCCCAACTATTTAGTTACATTTTTATTGCTTATTTGGCTTATGTTCCTGATTGTTTTGTTCATTTTTATCCTTTAACTGCTTATCTGGTTAATTACCCTGACTGTTTTGTTCTTTTTTCTGATTCTCCTCCTAAACATATGCAGCAAAAGCATATACTGTACTGATATACTGATAATTCACCAAAGCTCAAAAAATAAAGCAGAAAATGTCCAGGAGGATGTAGCAATGCCCAACTATAAATGTTCAAATGTAACTTAAAAGTGACCACTACAGAAATCTGAAAACAAATAGAAATGTTTTTTACGGTCACATGTATTACTTTGCCACAAGGGGGAGTAGGCGAATTGAAATAATGTATTCCTAAAAGCAGATTAAAAACATGTTTCAGCTCCTCAGCACATGGACACACATGTGAAAAATGTTCCCTATTGTTTCCAACTTCACTGCACGAGAATGTGTACAAAAGAAAAACACACACTTATGTAAAAGAGTTTATCTGATGAATGTCGCACTTTGTTTTTGGAAGTGATCAGAAGTGGGTAGTACTCAAGTACATTCACTCCTTTACATGTACTTGAGTAGTTTTTCCCATAAAATGCACTTTGTACTCTTACTCAGTTACATTTGGCTCCATCACAATGAGTAGGCATAAAAAAGGCTGAAATGGGAAAAAAAAGAACAAAGAAAAGCTGTCAAGCAAATTGACCAAATGACTAAACTATGAAAAAAACTGAGCAAAAATGCCCAATAATCATCACAAAGGACAATAAAAAGAAAAAAAAATACATCTTCACAAAAATTAACAAAACTGAGGAAAGCAGTCATGTGAATTCATAAAAATGAACAAAGTATATAACAAACTGAACAAAAAGTCAACAACATATGCAAGAATATGAGCAAAAAGGATCAAAATAATCACAAAGGTTGATTAACATGAACAATAAAACAAAATAAGCAACAAAATTAACAAATCAAGCATGATATTGGTTAAAAAGTAAAAAAATAAGTAAATAATTAAAAAATAAGCAACAAAATGAGCCAAGAAAGTAAGAAAATAAAGTAAATTAACAAAAATGAACAAAATAATCAAAAAATGTAATAAAAAGTGGGACGTAACAGCACCAAAGTAAACAATATGAGCAAATATCAAAAAAATCAACTAAATTAGCAAAAATGAACAATATGATCTAGAAATTGAATAAAAAGTCAACAAAATAAGCAACAATGAGCAAAAATTATTTAAAAATTATCAAAAAGATTAACAAAAATAAACAAAAAACAAAATAAGCAGCAAAGTTAGTAAAAATAAACAAATCAAGTAACAAGATAGGTTGAAAAAACAAAGTTTAAAAAAGAACAAAATATCCAAAAAAAGACCAAAAAATAATCAAGATAATCATAAATTAAAAGAAAATGATAAATACCTGAATGCAGTATGTTAAGTTGTAATATATTTCCTGTTATGAAACACTTATGCATATGTAAAACAATTTAAATTTATATGATACACACCCTGCTTTACAGGAATAATGGAAGTTGTTCATTTTGTTAGATTATTTTGTTAAATTTTTTAAAATTATTTTGTTTATTTTTTTGTATTTTTGTCCCATTTGTGTTCACTTTGAGTCAATATGTTAATTACTGTATGTCATCATCTGCTTGTTTTAAAAAGGAAACAAAAAAAAGAAAATGCTATGATATGGGGACTCATTTATTCATTTTTGTTCAATTTCATTTAAATTCTCATACCTATTATATCAATCACCTCTGTGTCATTATTATACATTATAAATTGATTCTTATTTATTTTTAAATGAATTTTAATTATTACCATCCTATTTTTTGTTCACACATATACAAAAAACATCAAAATGAACAAATTTCTTTCTCGTGTTATTATTGTACATTTAGAATATTAAAAACATAAAAATGAAGCTGGGTGTTGGATGTTCAATGGTGAAATCTTCCATGTTTGCTGACTTTTTGTTTATTTTTGTCAATTTCGGACACAAATGAACACATTAACACTTCACCTGGCCACAGAAGATCAAACATCCAGGAGGCTCCATAGATGTCCCAGTGCTGAAACTAAACCAACGCCCTTGCATTTAGAGAAATCTGATCCCGTTGTGTTCGAGTTGTGTTTGGGAGTTTGGGAAACACTTATCTTGTTACCATGCCGGTTCAGACTCAGCGGAGGAGTCTGGAGTGACGGGTGGGGCGCGGCACTTAATGAGGGGCTCGTATTATCACCGCCTCCATGATCACATTGTAATTATGTCCATATTAATCACTGACATATTAAACCCACCCTCTGCCAATGCTCAGAGAAACACGGGGGTGTTAACGGGCGGGGGTGACGTATGAACCCCCACACTCATGTTTACATCACAGATTTAGAAAAACAAACTCAATGTAAAGGATGTAGTGAAAACAGCATGCAAGGGGGGAATTACAACATGTGACCTGTAAATAACATAGGATAAAATGTATTAGAACAGTATTCGAGTAGAAGTATTCCTACTTTAGAAATATAATAATTCAAGTAGAAGTACTCCTAAACATAAGTACCTGAGCAAGAGTAAAAAATAGCAACTATTTACTACTTTTTTACACATTTTTGTTTATTTCCAGGATTATTTTGGTCATTTTTGTTGATTTTTGTTCCTCATTTTGTTGCCCTTTTTTTTTGTTCATTTTTTTGTCCACCTTTTTGATCTTTAGTGATCATATTGTTGCCCATTTTCTGGACTTTTTGTTCAATTTCTCAGTTATGTTGTTCAATTTTGTTCATTTACTTAATTATTTTTGCTCATAGTGTTGCTTACTTTGCTTCTATTTTTTTATTTTCTTGATTTTGGTCATTATACATGAAAATGGTAACTATGTTTTTCTCTACATTTTGCTTCTAATTTTGATTACAGTCTTCAATTTTTGTTTTCTTCATTTTCTTAATTGTTTTTGTTCATTTTTTTTAAAAAAAAAAGGTCTTGATTTTTATAATCCTTTATCTACATTTTGCTTCTAATGCTGTTCTCCTGTTTCAGTTTTTGTCCATTTTTCTTGTAATTTTGATTATTTCACAGTTTTTCCTTCACTCCACTTCTTATTTTGTTCAACTTCTTTGGTATTTTGTTGATTTTGCATATTATTTTGTTTCATTTCCCTCATTATTTTGATTATTATAGTGTTCATTTTTAGGTAAAACACTAGATGAACTAAACTGGTCACTTACTGACTTACTCCTCTTTGATTTCTGTCACAGAATAAATGTAACATCATAAGATCCAGTTGAATTCTGTACTTAGTTTGGAACAAATGTGGATATAAATAACACAGCATTTAAAGAATACATTTTATTATATGTTGAATATTGGACATGCAGGATGTTTTTATAAGCTATTGATGTGGCCACAAACAGACACGTTACCTCATCAATGACGGTTTAATAACAGCCAGACAAACATCATGTCACTAGGATGTACACGTATATCCACATGCATGCAGTGCACACTTTCACCTTTGTTCACCTGTTTGACCTGAGCTGCTCTGCTCCGTGAATCAGTTCAAACTGAGGAAAAACATAAAAAGTGACGGCGAATAAGACCAGAGCTGTGTCCAACTGGCAGATGATGAAGCACTGTCAGAAAGTGACAGCACATGTTAACAACCCGGCTGTTCAGCATCTAAAAGGCCTCTGGTGAGTTGAAGCCTGTCAGTTACATGCTTATTTATTAGATTAATTATTTACTTTATGATAATCCTAATTACTACTGTTGTTATAACTGTTAGAATTGGATAAATGTTTCCAAATGGATTAAAAAGTGGCACCGCCCCCTCAGCAGAGGTGGGTAGTACTCAAGTACATTTACTTCATTACATGTACTTGAGTAGTTTCTGTGAGAAAAATATGTTTCTGAGAGTAGCTCTTCAGCAGAATACTTTTCATTCTTTAAAAAAAAAAAGTACTTCTACTTTATATTTGGTTACATGTCAATGAGTACTAGTGAAATGAACAGCAACAAAATGAGCAAAAAAAAATAATATTATCATTGAAATTAACAAAAATGAACCAAATAACCAGCTAAATTGAATCTGAAATCAACCAGTCAGGCTACAAAATGTGCAAAAATGAACAAAATGATCATGTAAATTAACAAAATTGAACAAATTCAACAAGATGAACAACAAAATGAGCACACAAGATCAAAATAATCAACTAAAATTAAATTATGCCATAAACCTTGCAATAACATCATGTAATTTTACAATTGCCTGGTTCTGGATCAGACACTGGATGAATGACAATTAATGTGACCCTTTACCTGTAAATAAATAAATGGTTAGAACACAGTATATGAGGCTGTAATAAATTTAACATTCTAAAGTTACTCACTATTTCAGTTGTTTTGTATGGCATATCTTTTTATCTCTTACTGACATACATATTTTTATGAGTACTTCTTACTACTCGTACTAGAGTCATTGTAATTGTAAAGTTAAAATATTTTTACTTGAGTATGGTTAGTGTTTACTCTACCCACCACTGCCCCTCAGTGGTGGCAATTGGCTCTGCCCTCTGACAGTTGACATTGAGGCAGCTGTTATGTGGATGGAACAATGTTTTACTGAATTGTGACAGGTAGCTAATAAAAATATGACTGTATATCATTGTGGAGGTTGACGTCAGTCATTCAGCTTTTCACTGACTGTGGCTGAACAAAGAAGTAGAATCATTCAGTCCTATGAATAATGGAAGAGTGTGGCATAAACTATTTTAGGTATCGTACTAATTCAAAAAGCCTATGTGATTGCAGGTTATTGCATTCACAAGGGTTTCAGAAACTGGTCCTCAAGGTAAAAGTCAGAGGTCAAGGTCACCCAAATTTGAACTCGGCCAAGATGTTTCATAGATACAACTCTGGTACTGTTTGAAAAGCCAACCTTCTTGAGTTATTGCCTTCACAAGATATGCATTGATGCCACCCGCCTACATGACAATACCCTTTACAATTTACCATGATAAAAATCTATACAACTGTATTTTTTAAAGACCATTTTCACACCTATAGTCAGGTAGACTTGATTTGATTGTGGTTGCAACATTCAGCTGGTCTGAGTTGAATAACGCCTGCCCCTGCTCGTTGGTCGTATGCCAAGAATGACATTTACCGTATTTTCCGGCTTAAAAGTCATGTTTTTTTGCATAGCCTGGCTAGGGGAGCGACAAATATATTGGAGTGACTTGTATTTTGAATAAATTCGACTATAGGATGTTTGTCACACTGACAGCCGCTAGAGGAGGCGAGCCGTGAGCGTCAAGCGCCACGGGCTTGACGCGTGTTCCCTGAACAAATGCGACCTGTTCTGCAGAGCGACTAATACACGTTTTTTCCTTCTTCATTATGCATTTTTTGGCTCGTGCGACTAACATACCGGAGCGACATATCACCCGGAAAATATGGTAGTATTTGGTGTTGAGAAATACTGGTTTATTCAACAATTAACTCAAAACAACAATGGAATAATAGCCCATACTGTAGCCATCATAAGAAACCTAACAAAAGACAAACAGCCTCTTGAAAAACTAAGCTGATAGGGAAAAAGGACATCCACTCAAATGAGGTTAAAAAAAAACCTCCATCACAGCATGCAGGGGAAACACCGCTGCTACTGCGCTCTCAGGTTCAAGTCGCCACAAAGCTCTTTTCTCCTCCAGGGATTCTGCAGCCAGGGTTGTCACCATACTAAAATTTCAAACTCGATATTGATACCTGGGAAAATGTTCAATACTCGATACCAGTTTCGATACCGCCAGGATAAAAAATGACAAATACTTAAAAAAGCATAAAAATATTTTTTCACTCATATAAAAACTCCAAAAAAAAAATCTTTTTCAATCTCATCAACAACACGCTTTCTCAACAGAACCACAGATGCTCATGTTGTTTTCACTTAGTGCAAATAAATGCAAAATGAATAACCCAAATATAACACAATTTGACAATATTTTAAGATTGACTGAGGTATTATTTCTTTAACTTAGTGCAAATAATCCAAAAATCTAAAATTAACAATAGCAAAGTATGCAAACAATACTTTTCTGAGGTAATGCAAACTTCAAAGAACAAAAATGGCAACAATGGCAGCATTTTTAGTTTGTCTGAGGTAACAATACACAAAAGAAACAACAATTAGAACAATATTTTGAGGTTTTAGACTATGCAAGTAAACAACAACCAGTTAAAATGAACATCACACAACTGAAATGCTGTATTCCCAGCTACACTTTTTAAAGTCTGAAATTGAAAAGTGCACATATTTATTAAGGCAGACAAGAAAATGCACTTAATGAATGACTGTTGCGCATAAACTCTAACGAAAAGCTTTATTACACAATCAGGGCTGTAAATTTGATGCGTATCAGTGAATCAGGAAAAACGTGAAACATTTTCAGGTATATTTTAGAACACCCCCCATTTTTTTTTTTTTTACATTTTAAACGATCTTTAATAACCTGTCAGTATTCCTAATGAAGGCCACGGTGTTGGTCCTTTAGATGTTTGGCCAAGTTAGTTGTGCTGCTCGAGTTTTTTTTCTTTTTCTTGAAGGTTAATTATTTGCCCATTTCATTTATTCTTTATTCATTTTGCTGCCATTTTTGATTATTTTGTACAATGTTGCTCATTTTGTTACTCAGTTTATTCATTTTACTAATTTGCTTAATTATTTTACTCTTTTTAAAATTATATAATTGATTTCAACCTTTTTTCATTGAGGTGGACCCAAATGTAACTGAGTAGAAGCAACGTTTTTTCACCACAAATGTGACCGAGGAAGAGTAAAAAGTATTCTGTAAAACAACTACTCTATGGGAAAAACTACTGTACTAAGTACATGTAAAGGAATGATTGTACTTGAGTACTGCCCACTTCTGGTTACGAGTAGAGACAAATAAAAGTATGCTTTTTTTTTTTTTTTTTTTTTAACCCAACCCACCAGTTAGTCATAAAAATGAACTTCCCTCCAAGGACAGTGTGTGCTGCAGAGTGTTTTTGCTTTTCAGGCTCTCATCCTTGAGTTCCTTTGAAATAATTGAAAACTCACCAAAGGAAATAAGGGTGGGAATACAAAATCCATTGTGTTAAAACATCCTCTACATTGTTGTTGGCGTAAACTGCTTTCCACTGCGACTTGGGAATGCAATGTAGCAATGCAGTTTTATAGTTTTCCTTTCTCCTGAATAGATTTGGTCATTTGGATGACTCACCCTGCTCCGCTGCTCATAGATCCACTGTTGAAAGAAGGGAGATAGCTCTTGATAAAAACTAAAAGTTATTATGACTGATTGTTCACTAGCATAAGGTTTCTATTATGTAGTGCTGACATGCTTTCTGATTTGAATTAGAAACAAGAAAGTGAACTTTGTTTAATTATCCCCAAAACTCAATGAAGTTTTTGTGTATTTAACTTCTCTTTGACATGTGTATGAAGACACTTAGAAAAAGCAAGAAACCACAATTTACACATAATAGGTTTGCATTTTAGAAAATAAGAATGATTCAGTAATAATAATTCTAGGAGCTTCACAATAATAAAATAGCAACAAAACAAATGCTTCATAGTGAATCAGACAAACGTACATTTAAAAAAGCCAGAGATTCAACAAAGCAAATGAGCAAAGTGCATTAATAACAGATAACTAGTCTTTTGTGTGACCAGTGTGTATCAAGACAAGATTAAGACTGGGGTCAAGTTGAATCCAAGCTCAACACAATGCGACACTGACTGAAGACTGAAACCAGGCTAGATGCACAACATGAGCATTATGGCAACCACGTTTATCACTTATAGACTGACATGGTATGAAGGAAGAGATGACTGGTTTGACTGATTGGTTGCAGAATGAGTCAGCCTGTCAGGGCAAAAACACAGATTTTGCTTGAGTGGTCTTGAAATAAAATCCATTTTGTCTTAGATTGAGGACTCTTTCACACCTCACTTACTGTGTATTGTTCTGTTTGCATAACCTAGTTCGAATCATTTCCACCAAAAACAAATAGGGCCTGTACCTGGAACTTTGATTTCTAGCGGAATCCAAAAATAGTTGTTTATCTTGAACCAAAGCGGACATGTCATAATCTACAGTTTGGAAGAAAATGTGCAATAACTGCTGTTTAAACCCAGTTCTGAGTTGAACTAAACAGGGAGCACTTACCGTATTTTCCGCACTATAAGGCGAACTGGATTATAAGGCACACCCCCCAAAAATGTCATTTTTAAATTAAAAAAAAAAAAAATCCGGTGCGCCTTATAGTGCGGAAAATACAGTAATTTAAACACGACTAATGATGAAGTGAAAAAAGGATTAGACGACAAAAACAACAAAAAAACATCAGATACATCTGTTTCTATAAACCAGTGAAGTCATGTATGGTGAGACTCTGCACATATGACTAATGATGACGGGATCCATTAGTCCCCTACTAAAACTGTAGTGCCAAAGGAGAACTAAGCAAACCAAAACCCCAATAGCCTGTGTTAGCTTGGCTAGCAGTAGTTAGCTTTGCAGAGACCCGGAAGTGAGTATTCTTTTCCGATTAAAACCTCGTTGTCCAAGTGAAATTTTTTGCAGTTTGTTTCTTTAGTATCCAAATTTTTTATTGTCAGAAGAGTTTGTTGTCCGAAATACCACTGTACAATGATTTGTAAATCTCATAAACCCATATTTTATTTCCCAATAGGATATAAATAAAATATCAGATGCTGAAATTGACATTTTAATATTTCATGGTAAACATTTATTTAATTTCAGTTTGATGGAAGTGACACATCTCCTAAAAGTTGGGTCAAGAGGAACAAAAGTCTGAAAAAGTAACTGAAACAAATCAAAAACAACTGGAGGAGCATTTTAAATGAACTTTGGCCTAGAGAAGACAGCGGCATTTCTGGATCATGTTCACATATGGCTTCTTCGTTACATGATACAGCTTTCACTTGTATTTGTGGATTACATGGCAAACTGTGTTCAAAGATGGTGATTTCTGGAAGTGTCCCTGAAAATCATGTCTGTTTTTTAAGCAGCGTTGCCTGAGGGCCTGATGATCACAAACATCCGGTTTTGAACTGAATGCAGGTTTCCACAGATTGTGAACCTCTGCCCATCTTTACCTCTGAGAGGCTCTGTCTCTCTAAATGCACATTTTATACCCAGTCATGTTACTGAACTGTTACCAGTTAACCTAACCTTAATTGTCAAATGCTTTGCCAGTTGTTTTTGATTTGTGACAATTACTTTTTCAGGCTTTTGTTGACCTTGTTCTAACTTTTCTGAGATGTGTTGCTGCCATCAAATTCAAAAGGAGCTATGTTTTTTTCCATGAAATGGTAAAGTGTCTCAGTTATAACATATGTAATACATAATACACTGTTTATGTTCTATTGGGAATAAGACATTCAGATCATTGCATTCTGTCTTTATCTACATTTATACATTTATTTATATCCCAACTTTTCTGGAATTGGGGTTTGATAGCATACAGTATAACAAATGTTTAATCTTTTTTTGTCTTTTAGCAGTGAAAGTGGCCTGAAACAAGACCAAACAAAAATGTACTTGAGACTTAAACAAAACCAGTATCTTCAAAAAGATTAAAATCAAACAGTGCAACAGTATTCCACATTTTAAAATAATCATACAAACACTATTATTGTAATGCATCCCAGCTGGCTGAGTACACCCTGGTCAAGTCACCAGTTCATCACAGGGCAGACATACTGTATAAAGACAGAACCATTCACATTTATATGAAGGGCAATTTAGGTTAATCAATTTACCCTGCCCGTAGTTTTATCCCCATGTTTTTATTCTGCAGAAGGAAGCTAGAGTATCTGAGTTACGCTGACCTTTAATTATTTTTGAGTTGCATACTGTTTCCAAACATGCTATTTCTATTTGTGTAGGTATTGCTGTGTTGGAAGGTCCCATGTATGCTGTTGGAGGTCATGATGGCTGGAGCTATCTGAACACAGTGGAGCGCTGGGATCCACAAGCCAGACAGTGGAACTACGTGGCCAGTATGTCAACACCACGGAGCACCATGGGGGTCACAGCGCTCAATGGAAAGTAAGTTATGCTGTCTTTACTTTACTCAGCCTATAATTAACACTTTCCTATATTTTATGTGCTACATTACTGACATGAGAAAATCTGTAACACACTAAACGCATGTACATTTACAATGAAAGCTTGGTTTGGACTATTCCTATACTACACTTCTTTTGGGTACAGTATATTAACTAAGATGCTTAATAAAAATTAACAAAGTTATCAAGAAAACCTAAAACATGAAAAAAATAGGGTGAGTTATCAGTCAGTCAGGGCAGAAGGATCAAACTGTTACTTCTCACTCTGTTTTTTTTCTTTTCTTTTCATAAATGTTTATTTTGTTGACATTTTTGGTTGATTTTTCATTTTATTGATAATTGTAGTCTTCTTTTTTTATCCTTTTAGTTTATTGTATTGATCATTTTTGTTCACAAAAGTTCTTGTTGATGTTTTTTGTTCATATAGTGCACCTACAGATCATACATCCATCCATCCATTTTCTACCCCTTAATCCTCGTGAGGGTGGGGGGGGGGTGCAGGAGCCTATCCCAGCTGACTT
>JAQQAE010018196.1:0-11257 GCA_029823295.1 Pseudamia nigra
ATCAGTTCTGATAGGAAGTCAGAAATCCTCTTCAGCGCATAAGCCCAGATGTTAAATTCCATGCCAGCTACCATGTCGGCACATGTCCATAGAAAAATTTCCAGTCCAGTCGATGGAAGAAAAACCTCACGCCTTGGATACTATGACCTGGATGACTGAGAATCTTCACAGACACGTCCATAGAAAAAGTTCAAACTTAACCCCAGGTCAAGAATCCTCTAAAGTTCAACTTAACTCTAGGTCAAGAATAGGCACACATAGGCAGATGTTAAGTCCCATGAAAGCTACCTTGGTGGCATATGTCCATAGAAAAGTTCAGCCTGCCTCCTGTCAGTGTTGGTGAAAAGCGGCACTCATTACTCCAAGCAGTGTTTCCTCCAAAGGGGATTTGCGCTAGCCTCATAAGGTCAGAGAGGGAGTCAAAACAATGAGATAAGAGATAAGCCGGTCACACTTTCAGAGGCAGAAAGAACTCCTCAATACCCAATTTTATATATTTTTTTGTACCAGACCTCAAAAGTACATCCTATGAAACGACTCCAGCAATCCTGTGTTGTAACCCACTCTTCGATTTAACTCATGTTGTGCTGCCAGTGCTCTTCCCAACTGCTTGATTTGGAGACAAAAGCTTTGCTGGGTTTTGAACAGCTTCTCCGTGTGCTTTTTTGAAATACCAGGAAACTCCCAAGCCAGTCAGCAGAAATCCTGTTATCATGGTTCCAATCAATCAATCAATCAAACTTTATTTGTATAGCGCCAATCATAATCGCCGATTTTCTCTAGGCGCTTTCCGAATAGATAAATATCCATCACATCCTCAGTGGACAGCGTCTCAAAATCACATAAGTCCCCATGCGTCCACGGATCCTCACATGTCCAGCAGTCGCTGTCCCCTGAGGACCCTTGGGTTCCCCTCGACCCCTCCCCCTGCGTGTCAATTTCATTGAGGTCCAGCTGGTTAATTCCATGTTGCTTTGGATTTAGGGGGAGACTCTGACAGAGAATGAGCAAAACACAGTGGCAGATGTGTGGTGTTAAGGCTTTGCAATCATAGGAGCGATAAAAATAAGACTGATGCATACCAAGCTTAGATTTAGGTAAAACTGCATAGTCTTGACTTAAATATAAGACTGAGGTTTGTGTGTGTTACTTGAGTCAGCTCTGAAGTTGCAGTAATAAACTCAACCTCAGCTCGTTCACTCTTGCAGCACCAAAAGTTGCAATTCTTTTCACTTGTGTCTATCTGTGTTTTTGTGTGTATCTGAATATGTATGGCGGCATGTATGTTGGTGTGAGTTTGCATGTTTTCATGTATGTGCCCCGTGCACATTTGTATGCATGTGTTTGTGTGTATGTGTGTGGGGGTGTGTGTGTGTGTGTGTGTGTGTGTTGTGTCGACGTTAATCAACAGGTCTGAAGACCATTGTGGGTGCTCTGATTCAGTCTGTGAAGAAGCTGTCGGATGTGATGATCCTGACCGTCTTCTGTCTGAGCGTGTTTGCTCTGATTGGACTGCAGCTCTTCATGGGAAATCTACGACAGAAGTGTGTCATCTGGCCAATCAACATGACTGAGCAGTACCTGTCCAATGGCAGCAGGGGCTTCGACTTCGCAGAATACATCATGAATGACAGTAAGTGATCATGACATCATTACATGGCTCAATTATTACAACATGTATGTACTGTATAGGCACACGAATATTTGTTCTTAAGTAAATATCAGTGTAAATATCTGCTTTAAGTAGGTATAAAATTATTACTTTACACTGCCTGAACTCAAGTCATGCATTGCTTTTAAAACCCACCAGATTCACCTGATTAAATGGCATTTACAACTCTGGAAAAAATAAAGAGACCACTGCAAATGTTTCTGAAATCATTCTGTACATGTATGACAGCTGTTCCATTCCAGTGTCTGTTGAATTCCAACACAATCACACCTCATTCTACGTAATGAGATACTGATTAGGTGATTTATATTTATTTATTTATTTCAAACCAGAATTTAAAACAACAGGAAAGAACAAAACACTGGCAGAAATCAGACTCTTTGACGTTCGAAAAGGGTGGAGGATGAAGTGAAACACCTAAGCCTTTTTTACCAAATTTTAAATCAATAACTCAAAAGTTAAGGCTTTCGCAGCCTGACATAATGATATTTACATTTGAATATTTAACACAACACAAATCACAATTTTAAATAAACCTCTTAAATTATTCCATATCTTTTAATAATGTGATCACCTGAATCTAAACTGATTTAATGAAGAAAAGTAAATAAATCATGGTTATTTCAACAAATATTGATACCTGAACACTTCCTAAGGTAAACATTAGTATGGTGTGGATTAAAAATTAATATGAACTTGCAAATAAAGGACAATATTTTTATTTGGAATTTGGGAGAAATGTCAGCAGTTTAGAGAGTAAAACTAAAACGTTCATTTTACTCAAATACATACCTATGAATAGTCAAATCAGAGAATATGATAATTTTGCTGTGGTCTCATAAGTTTTTCCATAGCTGTATACTCCTTGTGTTATTGTGCTTTTAATACGTTTGTCCTGATTTAAACTGTCAAACATATACAGTACATAAATCGATATAGTTACACAAATTAATGTTCGTCTGGTGGCTCTGAAGACAACAACAGAACAAGCTCAGTTCTCACCACCAAAAATAAATCTAGATTTGCATGTTCTTTTAAAGACAAATGGAGTGAACTGAGAGGGTGTTCAAACTTTATTTTTTTAAAATACAGATTACACGACAAAGGATTTACTGAAAAAAGATGCCATTTTCACACATTAAATGTGTATAAATCTGTATATTTGTATAAAAATATAAATATTCACATCAGCACGGATGTTTTTCTCCACAGTGAAGTCATACATTTAATTTTACACCTGTTTACTGTGTTGTACTTTTTAATGCGGTTGTTTTTTTTTTTTTACAGCTAATTTCTACTTCCTCCCTGGTCAACTCGATGCTCTACTGTGTGGAAACAGTTCTGACTCAGGGTAACTCACTAAACACATGCCTTTATATCTTTACTTGTTTTTGTTAAGTGTTCACTGTTCTGGTGTAAACACTGATTACTCATCTTTGTGTAAATAGTCACATAAATGATCTGTAGCCATATCTTAATAATGAGTTCATGGACGTGCAGTCATCTAGTGACAGATAACCGTTTTGTGGTCACGTATCTTACACATGAAAGATTCCTGCTTGTGTAATCTCTATTAGGTTTACACTAAAGTGGCATATTCGGTATCCTTTCACATATTTCCATGTGTTTTCCACTCAGGCGATGTCCAGAAGGCTTCACATGTATGAAAGCTGGAAGGAACCCCAACTACGGTTACACCAGCTTTGACAGCTTCGGATGGGCTTTCCTCACCCTCTTTCGCCTCATGACACAAGACTTTTGGGAGAATCTGTACATGCTGGTAAAAGCAGGTTTTTTTTATCTCTTTTTTTACAGTGACAGAGACAGGAAATGTAACAACAGAGGAATGACATATAGTAAATGCTCTTGGCCAACGGGAATCAGTGTTTCCTGGAAAGATTCACCACTGTTATTCTGAAAAATATTGTCATTTTGTGCTTTTATGATGGAAATGGAGAGAGCTATTGAACCCACTGGTCAAAAATGCCCAATAGTTGTTCAAAAGTGTTGAAGGCCAGAGCATATGATTCATAAAAGTTTAATCAAACATTTCTATGAGGCCTCATTGCCCTGTGGGTGGGAGAATTGTTGTCCTTGATGAATCCACTCCCATTGGGTTTTTCTTTTTAATTACCTCTGCCAAGGAGGTTATGTTTTTGTTGGGAGTTATTTTGCCTCGTTGACTGTTCACAACATAACTTGAAAAGTTATTAATAAAATTTTCAGGATAGGTCAGAAATAGCACAAGGACCAATTAATTAGATTGTTGCAGTGATGTGGATCACCGTCTGGATCCAGAAGATTTTTAAAGGATTCTTCACCATTGTGAGATAGGACCATTTTTAAAACTCGTATAAAAACCCATTTTTACTCCTTGGCCTTCAATCTAGAATGAGACATTGATTTTATTTGCTCTTATTGTTCTAGTGTATGGATTTTATATAATTTTATTGCCTGTTGTTTTAATTATGTGACCTTTTTGTTTAATTTGTTTTATTTCACTATTTCACTAAACGATGTTAGGATGGAGATATGAAAGTGGTCAATAACCATGGCAAGTTTAAAGTAAATTGGTTCAGAGTACATACAGAGTACAGTGTGTAACTATCCTGTTGAGAGGCAGGCCTGTGACCATAAGGTTGCTGGTTTGAATCCATGTTCTGGCATCACCACTGTGGGCCCATAAGCAAGGCCCTTAATCACTCAGATGCTCCCCGGGCACTGCACAGTGGCTGCCCACCGCTCCCCCAGGGGATGGGTCAAATGTGGAGAAAAATTTTCCTCAGTGTGGGTTAAATAAAGTCTAAAATAAATAAATAAATAAATAAATAGAATGTCACCAGTTAAAAGTGCACCTTGTTAGAAAAGAAAGTACGGTAAGTGAAGTTTTATTTCTATAGCCCCTTTCAAGATAAAACCCACAAAGTACTTTACAACCAAATGCTAAAAGGACAGACAATAAAGTCACAATAAAAATAAAATAAATCAGTAAATAACAACTAAATCATATATAGTCAAGTTTTACAAGATGTGTTTTTAGCTGCTTTTAAAAAGAGATCACTGGGTCCACATATCTCAGGTTCAAAGGGAGAGAGTCCAGAGTTTCAGAGCTGCAAAAGCCTTTAGTTCTTAGCCTCGCCTGCTGCACTGGCAGCAGAGCCTGATCAGACCACCACAGGGTCCTGCTTGTGATGTATGGATGTAAAAGCTGATGCATATAGGATGGTGCTTGTCCATGTAGGGCTCTGAAAGCCAAAACCAGGACGTTAAACTGGACCCTGAAATAGATGGAGAACCAGTGCAAAGAAATTATGAGAGGGGGTGACGTGTGTGTAGTTCAGACAGGTGCAGAGATGCGAGAGGGATGTGTCAAGCTGACTCATATCATCCCAGAGCATCTCTTGTGCAGAGTCACCGCCAAAATTAAAATGCATAAAAGCTCTTATAAATTCATTTAACGCAGAAGAGAGTGTCCTGCCTGAAATGCATTTGAAGCAGCTGAAAAGATGAATTTTTTTTTGCTGAGTGACTCTTTAGGGCAGTCAGTTCTTATCAAAATGTGACTCACATGACACTGCAGTATTTATTTCCCGCTCATTCACACCTGCACACACAGATTCAGTTCATTTGGCAAGTAGGCCAGTCAGAGTGTGGGTGTGCTTGTGTGTATTTAAAATGGGAATTCCTGCACTCAGAGTCTTCTTTTCCTCTCTCGTTTTTCTGGAATAAAGCCATGAATAAATCCAGTGATTAGTAAACATACAAGACATTCCAGGTTTCAAAAATAATGATCTAAGTAACAAACACATTATTTTTTTCTGTCAGACTCTGCGAGCTGCAGGTAAGACCTACATGATCTTCTTTGTGCTGGTCATCTTTGTGGGCTCCTTCTACCTGGTGAATCTCATCTTGGCTGTGGTGGCCATGGCTTATGAAGAGCAAAATCAGGCCACTATTGAGGAGGCAGAGCAGAAAGAGGCAGAATTCAAAGCCATGCTGGAGCAGCTCAAGAAGCAGCAGGAGGAGACACAAGTTGGTATCGTTTCATCTCAGATTTGTACTCTTTTTTTCAAAGTTCGTCAGCCAAACATATTCCTTTTTGCTCTCAGGCCGCTGCCATGGCGACATCTGCGGGCACCGTGTCGGAGGCGGCGTTAGAGGATGAAGGAGGTGGGCATCTGTCCCGCAGCTCCTCTGAGGTTTCCAAGCTGAGCTCCAAGAGTGCCAAAGAGCGGCGCAATCGCAAGAAGAAATGGCGCCAGAAAGAGCAGGAGAAGGAGAAAGGAGACAGTGAGAAGGTTGTCAAGTCCGAGTCAGATGATGGCAGCAAGAGAAGCACCATCCGTTTTCCAGGAACTCGACTGGGGAGGAAGACATCCATCATGAACCAGGTAGAGCTAATTTAAAAAAAAGGTTTGCACAAGATAATAATGACCTGCTTTCATCTAGTTCCATGATTGTTTCTGATCTGAATGATGATTTTTTTTTTTTTTGGATGGGGGGAGGGGGTGATTTTGGTGATTTTTGTTGGTGATGTTGATAAGTGTCCTTGCTTAATTTGTTCATTTTTGTAACTAAAGAAGTAAATTTTTTCATCACAAATGTAAGAGTAAAAAGTATTCTGCAAAACATTTTATGGGAAAAACTACATGTAAAGGAGTAAATGTACTTGAGTACTACCCACCTTTGTATGCAGCATTACGCAAACGTTTCGGGACCTTAGTTTTGTTGTTTTATCAAATCATAATGACCATGATCATGCATTTCTCAAACACAATAGAACCAGAATACACAACAACAAGCATTTCATTTTCTCCTCAATGAAGTCTTTGTGTTACCTCCCTACCCTAAATGTTTTGAACTATTTGTGAAAGAAAATTCAGGTTTGTTTCAGCACGTCAATATTGTTTGGGCTTCATCTTGCCACGGGAATTGACTAAATATCTATTTTTTCCCGTTGAAGCCATGTTAGTTCATATTTGTTTATACTGTGCACATATTTTCTGTATTTTTATTTACAATCCTATAAAAACAACCAACCAAAGGTGGATATTTGCAACTTCTACCCCCATACCACTTTTAACATAAGAGTTATTCATCTTTGTGCCTGTGTATTGTCATTATAAACTTGATAACAAGATCAGACAAAACTAAGGTGCCTAAAACATTTGTAGAGTACTGTAACAGAAAACGCAAGAATATTGTATTCCAAAAACTAGATCAGTATCCAAGCATAATGTAATTTACAATCTCAGCCCATGGTGCCTCACCTGAAATACCACCACATTTCTAACTCTGCTTAAAACACTGCAAAATATATTCCCCATCTTATCATAATACTGTCAACAATAGTCAAAATTTAAGTAATGTGTGTCTTATATAATAGTAAAGGTTTTTACTGTGTAACCAAGGAAAACAAGTTTTTAAACACAATGGCGCTATACTGTAATGCTTACATTCAATTGACTCTCAATGCTTTGTTTGATATATCTGTTTGATATTTGTATATCTGCTATGCAACACATAGAAGGAACACACTATTATTTGACACATTTATAATTCTTATTCTGCTTCCGTACAAATTGTGCTGAATTTCATGTCAGAGGGCTTTGAGAACACCCTCACAAATTATACATTAAAACATTTCTTGTTTCTGGGAATAGCATGCTATTATTTATTTTTGCTATTTGCTGAATAATAGCGAAAAACTATGTCAGAATTTAAGATTCATTTCCTGCTGGAAGCAGGCAAAAAACGCAGCCTGCTTCAGAGTCAGACAACTGCATACAGTACGTTAACACGTGAATGTGGTTCAAAGTTTAAACAGGTCACAAAACATTTGATTTATTTGGTGTCAGTCAGGTATTTTGATATCTGGTACAGTTTTTACAAAATCACAGTTCAGGTTTTAGGTGATATTCAGACTTTTTTGAGTTTCCAGTGGGAGTCATAGGGACAGAATTAGAGTGGAAGTCTGACCAAGTGGAGGCTCTGAAATTACCAAAAACATTTCCATTTACAACAGGATCACAGTTTTTAACGAAGATGTAGCCACATTTGTCCTCTTTCAGAAAATCTGTGAACCAGAGCCCAGTGACTTAGAAAATTTAAAAGCTGAGCCTCAGAGTGACAGAAAGTCCATCCAACTGCCACATTAACTAATGAGAACAGAGGCGTCTGTCCAACTCCAGTAACACTCACTTGTTTAACTTGCCCTGTCTCACACAATTTACACTAAACCTACCGGTACATAAAAATTATATCAGTGCATTCAGACAAGTCTCCTATCACACCTGGTGAAAAGATGTTGATGATCTGAGCAACAGTTTGCGACACAGATGCCTTTGTTTGAGGAGTACCCTTAAACTGAAAACTTCTCATTAAGCCTGTCTGACAAGAGGGGCTAAGTTTACCATAGTTAAAAAACATTTACAAATTCATTCATACAAAGATTCTCAGATGTTTTGAGATTTAGGAGGTGCTATCATTTAGGACCAAATCTTGCACAAGTAGCAGGTACTCTACTAGTTATGACATTATTATTTACCAGTTTAATTGTACATGAACATATACATGCAATTGAACATGAACTCAAGTGTCAGTTCATTGGTGATTTTAAATAATCATCACACAGGTACCTCTGTTAGATTGTTGAGAACTTTAAAGACACACAAACTGCATTAATAGATGAGATAATTACAACTGCAATTTTCTGTGATGCTTCCCTGCAGTACACTGATGCATTTCTCAGGTTGAGAATGAGAAACAAAAACAAAGAGTTATATGGGGACAGGAGACTATATTTGTAATTATGCTCAATCAAGAATAACTAAATGTGTTCTAAACTGTGGTTTGGTCAACAAAAGCTATGTTGATAGTTGTAGTATTTGTCTGTTCCACAAGAGATTCTCATATTTTGTGCCTTTTTTTGCAGTAATTCTTTTTCCTCTCAGTCTTCTGCTTATTTTTTACTCAGCCTGTCCTCATATTTACCCTCTTCACCTTGTCTGTCCCTTTTATTTACACATCACAAAGCTCCTGCTGTTTTTAATAAATCCTCAACTCTCCTTCTGTGCATCTGTCTCCCCTTCTTCAGTCACTACTCAGCATCCCAGGCTCGCCCTTCATGTCGCGCCACAACAGCCGCAGCAGCATCTTCAGCTTCAAAGGCCGTTCCAAGGACATGGGCTCAGAGAACGAGTTTGCCGATGATGAGCACAGTACAGTTGAGGAAAGCGAAGACCGCCGGGGCTCCCTGTTTATCCCTTATCGCCGTAACAGCTACAGTGGTTACAGCCAAGGCTCATCACGCATTCACCCGCTGGCACCCCACTCTGGAGGGAAGAGGAACAGCACGGTGGACTGCAATGGCGTTGTGTCTCTCATCGGCCCTGGGCCGGGCAGACGGCTTCTGCCTGAGGTGAAAATAGATAAGGCAGCCACTGATGACAGTGTAAGGACGTCCATGGGACACCAGTACAGTCTAGGCATGATGGTGGTGGCCCTGGTCTCTGCACCAACCTCTTCCCCTTGGCTCCTCTTCCTCTTTCCCCCAAAACCAATAACTCCCCTTTCCCACGTTGATCTCTGAATATGTGGTCTCCCTCTCTTACTAGATTTTGCCATATTATTTCTTCTTGTATTGCCACTTCTACCGCGCTGATATGATGTCCACTTTTAATTTTGCTTTTTCTCAGCCTTATAAGGTACTAATCCTCTCAAGCTGAAACACTCTTCACTCACTCACTACTGTACCAGCATCATGATTATGATTTAATGGATGAAGACGAGACAATAGTTAAAATAATTATCAACCATAAAACTAAGATAACAGATGATTTCTTAAGAATTCCAGCATATTCTTTCACCTATCCCGCCATCCATAAAAACTCTATTACAAAACATATTTTAGGTAACAACCAGTGAGTTTCTAATTTCTACTACTTTCTTTATCAAGGTTCTGGATCAAAGCCCAATCTGTTCTCCATCTTTTCTCGCTTTCTGCCCGTCTCTCACTATCTTGCTTTAATTCCCTCCCTATCTTCCCCTCTCTCCTTATCCTCTGGTTCTGGATGGTGAAAATCTGCAACCATTTTAATGACAATATTCCTTCTCATTCTAGCTACCATGGTAGAACCTTTTTTACTCTCAACCAATCAAAAACTGATTTTACCTTTTTAATCCTGGCTCCAAATGTGGCATGGTGTAGTAGCAAATGATGTCTTGAATTCCCCTGTGTTTCTGACATGCATGCCACTGCATGCAGTTAAATGTTGCTTCATGGGGGTTGGAGTTATGTCTAACAATACACGATAGAGAGTTTAAACTGTATGCAGTAAATTCTCAAATAAAAGGCTGTGCTCAAATGAAGATTAAAATATAATGAATTTAACAGTCAAATGTCTAATGTAACATTAATAATAGCAAATTTTTTCCAGACATGACTCTTTCAGAAGTTTTGTTACATTTATTTGAGAATTTATTGTTTGAATTTTTAAAAAATGGCCTTTTATGATATATATTTTGTGATGAGATTTGAAGGATGTGCAAAACTAGTAATCTGAGAAGGGTTGGACATTGCAAAACAAATTTAGTACGCAGACTTAATGCTTGTTTTCAGGTATGCCTTCATATGGTTTCAATCTCTGACTGATATCATGTGTTTCTCTGAGTACAGACTACAGATGTGGAGATTAAGAAGAAGCACTCTGGCTCTCTCATGGTATCTGTGGATCAGCTCAACTCCTCCTTCAAAGGAAAAGAACATGCCAACAGTCAGATGAGCGTAGTTACCAACACATTGATAGAGGGTACAAAAAGTGCATGCTTTTCCTCTTTTAGGTCTTAAAAGGTTTTATCTCTCTGACATAAAAGGTTGGCCTCTTGGCAGATTTCAGTCTGTATCTGTTGGTACATAACAGACATAAAGGCACTCGGTGGGCCTCAGTTTACTGTTGTTCTTTGTAACATGAATGCTGTATGCTTCAGATTAATGTTAAGAAGTCAGTAGACCATCACACCTTCACCTGGTGTATTTGTCATACAGATGAGTAATGCACACAGAAATCACAATGGAAACTGTGTGATGCTCATGTTGAAAGTCTGTGATGTGGCAAATAAAAGGTTTAAGATATGACAATTAAAGGTGCAGTCCATGATGTTGACAAACTAGCTAGTAGCCAATCATTTGCGGCGGAGTGATGTAAATGATTAAACAGGCAACCTGCCAGTCAACTCAGCTTACAACCTCACAGTTGTAAAGCTAGTATGTCTGTTCTTTTAATACCTTTACCAAATGTTGAAGGAATCTGAAATGCAGGCTGTCTGTCCTCAGTCATCCTGTGGTTAGATAAGCTACAGATGCTTGCTCCGTAGAAGCTACTGCTATGACTGTTTTCAACTCAGTGGGTGAATGTGTGAACGTGTGGCGCCGTGAGGCGGCTATGGTTGTGATGTGGTGCCTTACAAATAAAATAAATTGAATTGAATTGTGCACCTATGAGGTTATACCAGGGGTCGGCAACCTTTGCGAGCAAAAGAGCCATTTTAGCGCCTCTCCCACTAAATATAATTTGCCTGGAGCCG
>JAQQAE010018197.1:0-11257 GCA_029823295.1 Pseudamia nigra
CTCTCTTATCTTTTTAAATGGGTGAACTTGCACATTTTTACATTTCCCAATACTTATTGTCCCCACTGTATGCCACAGTTAATAGACAAAAAGATTCAACTGCTGTTTTGTTCAATTTCACCAAAAAATTCAAGTTAATGCATTGCTCTACTTTTAAACTAATCATTTTCCTACACCTTAGCAAAAACATGTCAGAGTTGTCCGAGAACACCTGCAGCCTGCCAAATCGCAGACTACAGCTAACCCAGCTGCAGACAACTATGTTCCCACTGAAAAATTAATTACCGTTTGTGTGACACGACATGACTTTAATTTCACTTATTTCATCATTTTGTCAACTCGAGTCAGATGTGTTTAGGCACCTTCAATGCCATGTTTGTTTTGACAGGACTCAGGCACCTGCCTGAAACGAAGTCTCCCGAGGAGACACGGCAATGACCAAGCACTCTCCATACAGTCAGTGCAACAAACATGACAAAGGAGGATATGAAACAAGGCTGCTTGGAGAGTGTACACTGGACACATGTGTGTGCGTGTGCGAACGACACTACACACACATTGCTTTGTGTCTACAGACCAACACAGGAGGCAGTGCGCAAATCATGATGACGACTATTTTTTTATTTGTTGATTCAAAAACACATCCATGAACAGTGCAGCATCATTTCACATGAAACATGCAATAATAGTTTTTCTTGATCTTACTTTGTCATGGCATAACCTGATTGAAGTCTGTGTATTTACAGTAGCTTCTGCTGCTTTGATGTGCACAGCTGAGGTACATTTATGATGAGCTAACTTCACCTGAAGGAGTCACACTACTTCACTGTCGTTTATCCATTTTTAAGGCTCTTCACACACTATGTTTGGACGTCTCAGTTCTCACATTTTGTTGGTTTCAGTAGTGTCATCCCACAGCGCCACACATTTACCTCATGGACTTGTTACTCTTCTGTTGTGAAACGGTGCACTATCACTCCCTGTTGTGTTACTACCAAACAGCAGTAAAAATGAGTGAATGTTGATTTTTCATTCCCATATCTGCCTGGGACGCTTAGGATGTCATAAGGTTATGGTCCCCTAGTTAAGATCTCACACATGTAAGTTGTGCAAGTTTGGACAATTTTTTCCAAATATTTTTAATTAAGCCATAATCAAAGAATTCAATGTGTAAGTTAGAATAAGCTCAAGCTATAAACTATAAAATTTTCACAGCCACAATAACACAAACACAACACTATACTAAACATGCAGTTATGTTACAAACCAGACAGCATACTATAGAGGTTTATAAAGAGATCAAGCATACATAATACAGCTCCAGCTAGCATGAAAATGTGATACGTCTGTCACAGTTTCATACGTATGCTGAAATTAATGATTAGCACAGATTATTTTTCAAAGTTTTCAAAAGTTAAGTCCATGAAAATGTGACTTGTAAAGTATCGCATTTTCAGGGAGGCTCCACTCAAACTTAATATAAGTTCTAAAAAAAATAAAAATCACACCATTTAAGTGCAACAGAAGCCACTAAATGACACCCATTTTTTTAAAAAACTTTCCTGGGGGCCTGCCCCCGGGCCCCCCTAGCACTTCATGGCACTTCAGCACCTTTGGTGTACAGCAACACATTCGGCTTCACACTCACTTAGCATTAAATCAGTGCAGGCTACTCTTTTTTTCATCAGGATACTCAAAATAACTGGGACAACTCTGCACATGCACTTCAGTCAGTAGAAGTGAACTACAGACATCACTAATTAGAAATTTACAGTGGTTGTGTGTGAATACCCAACCTTTAATGTATAACAGTGTGACTGAACCGCGTGGTTTTAGTCTCATAAGCACAGTCTTAGTATTTATCGGCTATACCTCATACAAAATCTTCAGCAGTTCACAAACTTTCAAGCAGCACCACATGAGAGTGACTACATGAGCCAAAGTCTGTTTATATGTAATATGTATTGTGTAACATAATATGCAATTGTGTGTATGAGCAGAAGTTGGAGCAGATCGTGACTCATAGAAGAGGCGGTGATGTGTCTTTTTTTGCTGCTGACTGCCAACCTGCTGCCTCCTGATAAGGGACATTCTGAGACATGCTCAACCCTAATCCTTTCTGTGCATCGAGCCTGTCGTCTGCCATGACAAACAATAGATGGGACTGGCTGGTCATCACTCCTTTCTGTTGCCTTTTTATAGCTCCTGAATCACGACGCATGGAGTGGGTTGTAATGTTGTTGAGTAACTCTTGAGACACTTTTTTATTGTATAACAAACCCATATTTCACTCCTGATTTCCTGTTCCCTTACAGCTCACCTTCCCAGTAAACGGGATGAAATAAATATATCTTGTGCATATTGTTCTCCCTACTTTGGATTATGAAGAAGTATAGGCACATCAATGGTTGAGTCAGACACAGTAATAGAATTATTATGACTATCAAAAGAAATTAGAGCGCTATAATGCTGCATACACACCTGCATACCAGTCTTAACATGTTTGAGTTCTGCAATTAGATATTAGGATTTATTCTAATAAAAGCAGGTAAGCAGTTATACTATACATACAGTTTTCGTAAAAAATCAAAGCTGTGTAAACAATCCACCTGAGATATATTTTCTAATCTAGTTTGTCAAGTTTTAATGCAGATTTTTTTTCTCATCCACATGGAAGACTGTGTCCCCTCAGGGTGTTCATTGGTGCTGTGTGATGCACACTTTGTCTTTGGTCCAATGTTCGGTCCTCATTTTTTACCATATCAGCAGGTATGCTGTAAAACAAGTCTGAAAAAATCCTCATACAGTATATCCACTACTAATCAAAAGATAGACACACCTTAATGCTCAGTATTTTCAGTATGGTACATTAATACTGAGGCCATCCAAACTGTGAAAGAACACACATGGAATTAAATAGTAAACAAAGAAATGTTTAACATTTATGAATGCTGACATCAAGAGTTGATTTGATGGTGCTTGAGCTTGGATGTGGGATCACGGTTACACAACATGAATGTTTTATAGTGAACTTGTAGAGTCTATTAAGAGGAGGGAAGAGACAATGGAATGATATTCTAGCCTACTGCATACAGTGTTTCTTTATATCATATATTTGTCAGAACTCTGGTATTTTCTAGTATACAGTGTATACCTGAGGGTCAGTCTTGGATTGGATATCAAATTATCAGAAGAGAATGTCAATGAAAAGCTAAAAAAGACAAAAATAACTTGCACATCAAAATCCTGAAAGGGGAGTGTGTAAGAATACAACTAAATTAATCAAAAGATGCATGAATTGACACGTAACCTACAGGTCAATTTTTGCTGACAAGTGTCTTCATGTTTGTATTTACTCATATACTGGAGTTGTCTGCCCAGTACTCAATTCATGACAGACTAGCTTTTCTGTGTTTACCTACTCTTTGACTCTGTCACAGAAGCTCCACCTGTGAGTGATGGCAGAGTCTGAATCTATTGCTTGATAATGCACACCATTATTGATTAGCTTTTGTGGCACATACCAGTTAAACCCGTCAGAGTTCAGAGAAGCAGAACTTCACAGACTCATCCACAAGAGTCTTGTCCTTCCTGAATTGTGAAAGTTTCATTTGATGTAGCTAAAATAGATGCTTTATAGTGCATAAGAGGACCTGGGGCCTCCATTGAGAGACACAGGGAAATGGAAAAGAAAGTAGACTAGTAACATATTGTAGTAACCTGGTAGGCTATTGTGCACAGTGTTGACCAGGCTGTCTGAACATTTTCTAATAAGTTTTCTAATAAGCATAAGCGATCGTGCCTGAGCTGTAGGAGTCTTCATCATTTATGTCACATTTGATTACCTCATGTATTAGTCACATTCTTATACACTCTTGCATTTGGTATTTTTGTCTTTTTAGCTTTTATTCATGACATTCTTGGAAGCTTAAGAGTGATGAATTTGATTTCCGATCCAAGACTGAATCACTGGCTAATACTTGGGTCTCGTGTTCAGTTGATATGAATTCATTAGCAGCATAACTTGTCCACAAAATCCTGTTTGTTATTGTTAGAAAACACTCCCTTTAACTGAAGGCAGACTAAATGCTGATATGAATAAATTGCCATCCGGTCCGTCAATGTGACTTTTCCTGGAACAAATGTCCCCTTATTTCAAGAGTTGATGTGGTTTTCTGTTATTTACTATGCACCCTTCTGTGATTGTACATGGATATTGTGCTCACTGCAGGCTGTTATGTGTGGGAGTCTAATAATTGCATGTTTTAGCAGTTGAAATGTCTAGTACTGCATTGTTTATTGTGTTTTGTATGAAATTAGATGTTGGACAGTTTGCAAGGAAGCAAACAATCATGGTGGCTTTTATGACCTCTGCCAAGGAGTTTATGTTTTCACCAGCATATGTTGGTTGGTTTGTTTGTTGGTCAGTTTGTCTTGTCAGCAGGATTGCACAAAAACTACTGATCAACTTTCCACAAAATTTGGTGGAAAAACCCATTAACGATTGGGACACATCCAGTTAAAAGTGCGGATCCTAGAACTTTTCGTCACTTTCTTCAACCTTACGAGATTGGGTGTATTTTGGGTCTATTTTTTGGTAACTTCCAATTTCAATCAATCAATCAATCTTTATTTGTATGCGCCAATCATAATCGCCGATTATCTCTAGGCGCTTCACAATTCAAGGCTGTAATTTGACATGGATCCAAGTAAAAAACAGGATTTGCCTGACTCAAATATATTTTCATAGGGACCAGAGACTTGAATCTACCACCAAAGCGAAGGTAATGAGGAGTGAATGACTGGTTTCGAAGTATGTGTCCTATTTTTTATGTATATTCAGTCAAACATAATGGATGTTGGTGCACATCCTGATCTGTCAGTGTACTATGGGTCTTGGTGGAAGTCTGTGCTCTATTGAGGGCCATTCTAGTCACTGCTGTGAGGTGATTTCTTATGGCACAAAAGCAGAAGTCATGAGTCACCAGCCTACATGTTGTTCTAACCAATACGGAATGAACAGGATTTCTGCAACTGTTATCATGCAGAGTAGATGTGTTGTTAACATTAATATTTTTCCTGCTGAAATAAGGTTTCATCTTTGTATTTTCCACTGGCATTAACTAATTTTTAGCTCACTTTCATGTGCCAAAATTGAAAAGCAAATCACATTATAAAAGTCACACGTACAAAATGTTAATGGCATCACTTTTGACATGATAAACTCTACCAAATGTTCAAATCTGTAGTAACTTGGACTTCATCCTTCAGTATATCACGACGTCTAGCCCAAAAGTTCAAGGTAAGAGGAGGATGACCATGATTAATCTACCATGTCTTTCTCTCATTTTCTTAATCTGAAATTGTTTATTGGCAGCAGCTCCAATAACAAATTAAGTCCCTTAAGCTTTAGATGATATAGAAACAGCACTGTCCAAACTTTCATACTCAGCCGTGACTCATTTTAAACTCCATAGGTATCAGTATAATTATGGTATTTTACAGACAATGCCATGTGCTATGAGTTGTTAGTATTAATCTTGCGAGGCTAACATGTTCATAGTGACTCTGGATTGTCTTTCCGGATTAAAGTGTGAAGCTGTAGTCTGTATTACAGTTTGTGTAACGTGTTGTTTTCCTACTGCAGACAAAATAGACTGAGTGCAGTTTCGAGTGGTGAGGTTTGATTTCTGATGTACATACCGTATTTTCCGGACTATACATCGCTCCTGAGTTTGTCGCACAAGCCAAAAAATGCATAATGAAGAAGAAAAAAACATGTATAAGTCGCACTGGACTATAGGTTGCATTCTTTTGGGGGAAATTTATTTTACAAAATCCGACACCAAGAACAGACATTTCATCTTGAAAGGCAAGTTATAATAATAATAGAATACAGAACAACAGGCTGAATAGGTGTCTCGTATGTTAACATAATATATTAACAGTTATTCACATAACTATAGCGTAAAGGACATAATATAACAAGTTCAGCAAACTCACGATCTCAATCCTAATCACTAAATCCTTGAAATTCTTCATCCTCGGTGTCACTTCTGAAGAACTCCGCCAACTCCGGAGGTAGAAAACGCATTGCTTTGTCCTCTGCGTGGCTGCCGTCAGACTCAGCATCAATTCCATTTCCAATTATTCCGGCCTGTCTGAATCCCGACAGGATGGTTTTGTTTGTGCCTTGTCGAGCCATTCAGTGACTTGCAGGAAAGTTGCATGGCGCATCCTCCATGAAGCTGTGCTCTCCACAGGTGATGCAAAACTACCTTCAAGCTCCAGTTCACCGAGACATCAAGTGGCTAGAGTACTTTCGTTAAGCCTCCAGGGATGATGGCAGGTGTGGTTGTTGCTGGCAATCTTTACATTTTGAATTGTCAGTGATACAGGTGCAGCAGATGCAGGTACACAAGCCTAGAGTGCCCTATCGCAGCTGTCAGTGTAAAAACAATGAACACGTGAAATATTTTAGTATATAAGTTGTTCCTGTTTATATGTCGCATCCCTAGCCAGACTATGAAAAAAAGTACAACGTATAGTCCGGAAAATACGGTAGCTGTTTTACAGTTGCATTAGGGTATAAAAAACTTTTTTGCTCAATTAATTAATCTCCTTCATGACCAGTTAGACCTCAGTTTAGGTACCTAATAGGAAACACTGCAGGGTCACATACAGTGCTGTGGAAAACGTATCTGCCCCCTTTCTGATTCCTTTTTTATTGTATGCTTTTCACACTTAAATGTATCAGATCATCAAACAAACTAATTTTAGACAAAGATTACCTGAATGATTACAAAATGCAGTTTTAAAATCATGACTTCATTCATTAAAGGAAAAAAAAACGAAATCTAATTTGGCCCGATGTGAAAAAGTATTTGCCGCCCTAAACCTAATGACTAGTTGTGACACCCTTGACGTCAATTGCTAAAGTCAAGCTTCAAGGCTCTACCATTGTAGTGGAGGAAGTGTAGCCCATTTCTCGTTGCAGAATTTTCTTAATTCAGCCACATTGATGGGTTTTTTGAGCATCTTGTTATGGGTTCTTTTGTGACCTGCTGGATTAGTCGTTTTTTGGTTTTTGTATATGTATTGTTTGTAAATTTCTTTGATGATCTGAAACATTTAAGTATGTCATATACACCAAAAAATAAGAAATCAGGAAGGAGAAAATACTTTTGTCAGAGTAAGATATAGAGTTAGTGTTTACTCCACCACTTATTGTCAAGATATTGCAGTAATGTCAGTTGAAAATTATGCAAAACAAAAACTGTCTCACTCAGCTAGACCTCCAGAACCCAGAGATAATGCATTGTGTTGTTCTAATTAGAAGTGAGAATATGAAGATTCAGATCATGATTCTACCTCCAAAGAACATCACATGAGCCCTAACTAAAGTTGATCAGATTAGATGTGTGCATCCAGATATCACCAGCCTATCAGAATGTGTTGCTGTGGTAACGACGTAGGAGTCAGGAACCACATATTGTAGCTACACTGGAGACACAGCTTCACAGATTTCCCTGTAGGGAAACCACACTCCAAGGTGCCAGCACATCCTTTATTTCAGTGTCTGTCCACAGACTGCTCTACATGTTGTCCTCCACAGCTCTTTGCTCAGTATTTCTGTCAGTCTGACATTATTGTATGTCACAATAGACATGACACCAAATGTATTTTGAAATTTGATTTGAGCAGATAGAGCGGTCAGACTGAGACACAGTTTTTAGAGATCCAGCTGGAATTTCATTTCACACCAGCATGAATCAATCCGATTTGTCAAAATGAAATGGAATTTGACATGTGGTTATTGGCTGTCCGGATTCCCATTTGCTGTGTGCTCACTCAGATTTACTGTATGTCATCAGTCCTCTCACATAATTTCTAGATTCCACAGAAATTGTCAACAAACGGATAAGTATTGTTTTATTTCTTCATCTTATTGATTATTACATTATAATTTGCTTTCATTTACACTGTTTATTTTTACTTAATTTGGATATGTCTGCTTTATTACACAACAGTATAGTTTGCCAAACCATGTGCTTTCATCACTTGTTTTGGCAAACAGTGTGACACAGTGGATTAGCCTGTTGAACGAGGTGCATCATCCTGTCCATGTCATTATATAACATATGAAGGAGATTTGTTTTTAAACAGTGTTGTCTACTCATTTTAGTTAGTGATGAATAAACCATTACTGTATATACAGAAAACTGTGTGACTGGCGGTCCTCTGTCTAAAGCAGCTGAGGATAGAATGTGAACTGCTGCATAGCAAAGTCTTTTTACAGGATTACAGGTGAATTTATGCATGACTGCATGTTTACATGTCTGTTGTTGGTGGGAGGAGGATGTCCTCCCTGTTCTACCCTCCTCTAAGGACATTATATTGTTATATTCAGAAGCATATGGTGTGTGGGTGCTGAATTCTCTTCCCTGTCTCTCAGCCAGGTTTCTGCTGATTCCTCTATGTGTTGTAATTGGCAGTTACATAGAAAGGCTACACTTGTAACTGTGCAACAGTGAATTCTCAACATCACTGTCATTTCCCATGCACTGTAACTGTCGTGTTGACAGTAAGGCGGGATGTTCCAAACACTTCCTCCCAGGGCTACAACACAGAGACAGCTCATCAGACACCTTCCTCATGTTTTGTTTATGTGTACACAAACTTTAAAATTAGCACTGATATAATTTTTGTTAAGGTATTGTGGCATTTCTAGCTATTGTTCTAATATCACAGAGTATTCGAGACAGTGTAGACATTGTAATTGGTGGGTGGTGAGGGTGAGTGGGCTTTAATGGTAACTCTCTTTGCTGTCTCATCTGTGAACCTTATTTTTAAAAAACGGTGTCCATGTAACTTGCACCATTAACATATGATGATGCTTCATAACATTTATTATTATACTTTATATGATGATGATATTAACATAAATATTTTTTAATTTTGGAAAAATACATTATTAAATTATTATTTTTTACGTTGTAAAACTTGCAAAAAATACCAAAGGATATCACCATTGTATAACAATAACTTTCTTCCCTGCACTCTAAGAAAAATTTGGAACAAGACAGATGTGAGATGTGCAGTTGACTTTGTAGTCAATTGCACATCTCACATCTGTTTTGTTGCAAAGAGAAGACAGAAGTTAGGTCATGCTGATGAGAAAACTGAAAATACAATCTGTTGGTTGAATGCAATCATTTTCAAGTTTTTAGTCTTGATTACCTAATTGTGGGCGAATCCTGTGCTTGTATGTCACATAGCAATGATTATACAGTACTGTTGAAAGACAGTTAAACAGCAGATACAGAATGGGAGAGAGAGGCAGTGAAGCAACGGAAAAATAGGATAAAAAAATGGATAAATAGGCACCGATGTAGCTTCCACATACTCGCTAACTGGAGCAATGATAAGCTGGAGTTTAGAAGTAGAAGTAAATGTTTAAGTATGGCTTAAAGCAACTGCAATTACTGTTGATGCAGCTTCGGCAAATAAGCCCAAACAATTTCATCCTGAATCAAATGTTCCAGACACTCCGTTTACAGGATCTCGCGCAGCGTAATCTTCACGTCATGCTCATTTTGTTCCATCTTAATCCATTCAGAAGTGTTTTCTACAAATATTGCTTTAAATTCATAAACAGATCTGCAATTTTCAGAATAGTAAGTGAAAGAGCGTGTGTGTTGATAATTCCAATGATTGTTTAGATAAGTCATACTCAGATCTTGTTAACAGATCTTGGCATTCCCTCTTGGTTATCCAACTTATAATCTGTTGTTATCTAATGCCTCCAACTGGGCTGCTGAGATTAACTGGACAGGCTTTTGATACAGGTCCAACTTAAAAGTTCAAGGTTTCACTGCCCAAGAAAAGCTGTTGACAAAAGCAATCCAGTCCTCAGCTTACATTTCTCATTCGGTTTGTTCTGTGTTGCCATTTGTAATTATTCTTCTTTTCTGCAAATCACTGTGACAACTTTTTATTCTGTTTTCCTGACATTTTTTCAGACCTGCAGTTAATTTTAGTAACACGCTGCAGACAATAATGGAGTTATTTAGAAGTGAATTTCTTGTGCTGACACAGTGCAGGGAGTGTTTCCGCTTCCAAAGGAACAGGTTCTGAAGGCTTTGCATTGGAAAGGGAATTTGTTTTCTCTTCCACGCATGTGGCTGCTTCCTGAGTCTTAAGGAGGAAGGAATTCCCTCTAGAGCCTGAAACACACCCTACATCCGAACACACACACACAAAAGCTGGATACATGGCTTTGTAGGAATAAAAGCTGAGACAAGGTCAGATGAGAAGGATCTATCAAACCAAAATTATGCTTTCTGCAGCCAACATGCCAGTGTCAACCTTTATTTACAGCAGCCTTTAACTATACAGAAGTGGGATTTTCATTCACCACTATTGCCCCATAACACTTAAAAACTTTTCATATATACGTTCATTATGTTTTCCTTCTGCAGTATATGTTATAGTAGCTGCAAGAATTAGAATAGCATTAAATTAACTATTAGATATTAGAATTAGATATTTTGATAGTCTACGTATAACAAATTTGCACAATTTCAGAAGAAAGGAAAACTGCTCCTATTCCTGCATCTTAAATGCTCTTGTGGGACATTTGCGCAGCCATATATAATATATATTGCAAAAAAATATTATTTTTTTATCATATTATTTGAATAGCTCTGTTTAGAATTGATTAATTCTTCTCAAATGGTCTGGAGTGTCTGAATGGTTCTATTTACTTTCTAATCAGAAAATAAACATGGCCATAAATAAATCTGAAAGGTCTGGATTTGGAACCATTATTTTCTGCCTTTTAATGCTATAAAACTAGTTTCAGTATAAAAGAAAGCCTGTGTTTACAAAGGAAGTTGGTAGTTTAGGAGGTTGGTTGTTTTGGACTGACATCATTTTCCCAGTAACCTTTATAATTCCATACAGCTGATATTGTCTTTCCTTCTTTCAACAAATCTTCCTTTTTGGGGTTATCTCAAGTTGATATGTTTTCAGTTTGTGGCCAGCGCTTAATGGAGCATGTCATGTTTTGGTTATTTGACGTGATCAAGAATGATTTTTAATTTGTTGAATTGAAACAGACTCTGTGTAGAGCTTTTTTTCCCCACTCTTTTTATTAAGCTTTTGAGGCTTACACATGTACAATGAGAAAAATTTTTTTTTTAATAAAGAACATTGTGTAAAAATAAACTTTACAATAGTAAGACAACAACCCCCC
>JAQQAE010018199.1:0-11257 GCA_029823295.1 Pseudamia nigra
TGCTTTATTAAAAAGGAAGGTTTTAAGCCGAGTTTTAAAGGTACAGAGTGTGTCTGCATCCCTCACCCATAATGGAAGCTGATTCCACAGGAGAGGAGCTTTTTGTTAGCTGGTGTTTTTGTTAGAGGTGTTTTTGTTTCCTCCGAATAAAAGTATTGTTGCTTTCTAACTATAGTGACTCAAGTAGAAGCAGAAGTACTCATAAACATAAGTACTTGAGTAAGAGTGTCCCATCAAAAACTACTCAAGTAGCAAGTAGCTTCATAAAGTTCGGACAGCATAATACATATATTGTGTTCAACTAAATATTTATTCATTTTTGTTTACTTCCTTGTTTATTTTGATTATTCTGTCACTTATTTTGTTGTTGTTTTTGTTCCGTTTTGTTGGTTATTTTTATCACTGTACACATATCCAAAATGTGTCTTGTTCAGGGCAGTGTTTGGAGGAATAAAACAGGGAGGCTGAGTTCACACAGGAACATCTGTCACCAGTGAAAAACACTGAAATGGTCCAGTTTACAATCAGGGTTTGTACAGCTGCGTGTAAGCAAGAATATTCGTTGAAGATTGATTTTCATTGGACAAACAATCAGCTAGAAATGTTCTCTTTCTTGATAAAAGGCAGAAAAATGACATATTAGTGCAAGTGGAGACCAGTGGTGTGTAGAGTAAACAGAACCAATAGTCAAGTAAAACTACAATGACTCAAGTAGAAGTAGTGGGATTTATAAAAAGAAGGACTTGACAGGAACATGTAAAAAAATACATGATGTTAAATATTGTTGAGGTTCAAACAGAGAGAAACACAATGTGATGATGTGTTGAAGGTTCTGATTTGGTTCATATTTGTTAATTTACATGATTTTTTTGGTTCATTTTTGGTATTTTAGGTACAGTGAGAGAGAAACAGGAAATAAGGGAGAGGAGTGTGAAGAGTGACATGTAGCAAAGGCCCATGGGAGGAATTTAAGCCCACGCCGCTGCGGTTAAACCTGAGCCATGTGGGTGTGCTCTACTGGACACCACCTGACCCTTTTAGGTTTTAGGTTTTGCTTTTGTTTTTTCAATTTATTGGTCATACTGTTAACTCACTTGTTTATTTTGTTCATTTTATTATTTACAGTAGTTTGCTCATTTAATGTTTATTTTGTTGCTTGTTTGTTTCTTGTTAAAATTTTTATTGGTTATTTTGTTCATTTTCTTAACATATTTTAGTTTGTTTAGTTGATTTTTTTTTCAATTTTGTTGATTACATTATTAATATAATCAATAAAATTGATATTTTGGTCATTTTGTTACTTATTTTGTTCATTTTACTATCTTTGTTATATATAATTATTTTATCATTTTATTTTTTTATTCATATTATGTATATTTTTGTTAATTTACTTGTTGTTAATTTTGTTTTTTTAATTTTATTGGTTATATTGTTAATTTATCTGATCACTTTGATCATTTTGTTGTTTGTCTTGTTCATTTTGCTCAATTCATTATTTATTTTGTTTCTGTTTCCTGTTACATAATTTGCTCAGTTTTGTCAAGGCAAAATGTTTAACTGTTCTGTGGTCAGATACCTCAGACCATTTAATGAGCTTTGGTCCAGAGAAGATGGCAGCTTTTCTGGATTGTGTTCACATACTATATATTTCTTCTTCTTTACATGATACAGCTATATCCTGTTTTTGTGGATTCAACTGTGTTCACAGACAGTGATTTCTGAAGTGTTCCTGAGCCCATGCATTGATTTCCAGTAGGAAATCAAGTCTGTTTTTAAAGCAGTGCCACCTGAGGGCCGAAGATCACGAGCATCCAGTTTTGACCTTTGACCTTCCGCCTGATTCTCTAAATCTTTTGATGATATCATACGCTGTACATGGTGGGATCTTCAAAGTCTTCACAATTTTACACTGAGGAACGTTTTTCTTAAATTTTTAGACAGTTTGTCACAGATTGGTGAACCTCTGCCCATCTTTACATCTGAGACGCTCTGTCTCTACAATGCTCCTTTTATGCCCGGTCATGTTACTGACCTGTTACCAGTTAACATACTTAGTTGTCAAATGCTCTTCCAGTTGCATTTGTTTGTGTTCTATTGAGAATACAATATGGGTTTATAAGATTTGCAAATCATTGTATTCTGTTTTTATTTACATTTTACACAGTGTCCCAACTTTGCTGGAATTGATGTTGTACTCTCAGAAGTACATATTTCTCCTACTCAAGTATGTGTAATGGGCTAAATGTATTTGAGTAGTTTTTGTTTCACTGCCCCCAGAAAATGTCAGCCTACTGCTCTATAGCACCAAATAAATGAGGACATTAGCTGACACCACACCCCCAAAGCACATTGTATTTGGTCCTTCCACTCTTTCCCATGTGAGGAAGCTGCAGTTCTCTCTGATTTGTGTGTTGTATGTCAAGTATACAAGCAGATAATGTACGAAAACAAGCCCAGAACTCTCCCCCTCATTTGACCTGTATCTACCTTCCCTCAGCCTGTGTGACGGCAAGCATGCACATGCCAGCTATGGTAATGATGTCAACGGATTGCTTCACCTTCATAAAGGTCAGAGAACTCATACATTTCTCGCATTCTTGCTTCTGCAGCGTGTTCTTCCCCCCACAAAAGACAGGAGTAAATCTGCTTCCCAGACATAACATTAAGCAGTGATCATTTTCCCTTCTGAAGGTGGTTGTTTTACCTTAGTGTTTGAGTTAGTGGCACTGTAATTATGTTATAATTTACAGCTGAAACACAGGTTGTGACATTCCTTCACCAGCTGGAGGTCTGCCTGTAGATCTGGCACCTGAGGATGTACCTCCTAGAAGGCCACAAAAACCATTAAGACTGATTGAATATGGTCACAGGTGTTAGATAGATATGATGTTTAATCCAAATAAAGGAGGAAATGAAAGATCGAAACAATAAGTTGTTCATCAACAGGCTGAATTGCTGTCTGTGTACAGTGTCAGTCAGGGGCACAGGATTCATTTGCCCACTGTGGGGATATATTGAGTCAACCAACTCTGTAACCGCTGGAAAATGTGGAGTGTTGAATACTTTACTGTGCTTTTTCTGCAAAAATGCATCAAAGTAAACAAGAATATAAACAAAAAAATGAGTAAATTATCAAGATAAATAAATAAAACAAGCAGGAAAAAAACAGGAAATATGAACAAAATAGGCAATGAAATCATCAAGACTGAGGAAACAAGGAGGAAAAGAATCCACATAATGCACAAAATGAAAAACAACCTACAAAATGAACAAAATAGTCAAAAAATGAACAAAAAATAATCTACCATCATAATCAAGGAAATGAACAAAAAGTGAATAGAATAATATAAATAAACAAAATCAGCAAGAAACTGAGCAAAAATAACAACCAACGACAAAAATAATCAAGGAACTGAACAGATTTGAACAAAATAATACACAAAATTACCCAAAATGAAGTGAAACATTATGGCATATTTAACATACATAGATGGTCCAGACTTTGAATTGTTTTGTTGGGAATATTTTGGGAATATTACCGTACTAATATCCCAATGGTCCATACCTACAGTGCATATGTTGCCAGTTTGTATTTCAGTTAATGTGACTACCTTCGGCCAACACAGTGGTTAGCAACGTGCCTCACAACAAGAATGGGTGTTTGTTTCTATATGCTAAAAACAAGGTGTGACATAGCTCATAAGGCTGGCTGAGGTGCTCTGAGTTTCAGTGCATAGTTCCAAAAAACTATGAAAAGTCTGCAAGTGACTCACACCTGTGACTTGCTCTGCCTGAATCGGTTTATTACTGAAAGCTTGCAGTCATGACATCAACCTCTGTACAGATCTGAGTGTGCAGACTTTTTACTGCTTGTTTATCTCTATATGTCAGCTCTGCGATGAACCGGCAACTCATCCTGGGTGTACCCTGCCTTCACCCTATGTCAGCTGGGATAGACTTCAGTGTCCTCCCCGACCCTTGTGACGATTAAGGGGTAGAAAATAAATCAATGAATGAATGTGACTACTTATCGGGCTCCATATTTATTTGTGTATATTTTTGAACAGAGAATAAAATCCAAACCACAAATTATCACTTCAAACAGTTCACTAAAGGAAAACGTGCATAGATTAGTCTCAGCCTTGTATCCAGTTCCTTCCAGTTGCTTAGTGTGGAAGAAGTGAAAGCAGCCCTGTTTAAAAGAAAGTCAAAGATCCATGAACAGACATCAGTAACACATGATCATAGTGGGCTAAGTCATGAAAGACTTTGACCTAATGTAACACTAAACAATGAGGTCAGTCTTGTAATATAAGTAAAGTGATGTGTATTTTAAATTAAACTGAAAATAGTTACGGATGATGAGGTTTTGTATATGTCTGGCACTGTGGCCTGTAAATCATTACCTGAGGATCCTAAACACACACTTACAAGACAGTTTCAGATCCACATGACAAACACCGTACACATGACTACACCCACTCAGGTTAGTTTATGACTTAGCAGAAAATCTAGGTTACAGCCTCTCCCTCTACTCATTTACTGTAACCATAGACCCTCTGAGGCTCACTCATTCAATAGTTTCAATGATCCTGTGTATGAAAGGGAAGATTACACCAAGCAGGTGTTGTGAGAATGGGACACAAAGATTCCTTTAGGTTTCAATCCACTGAGGAATGTATCATTATCACATAGATTTGCAGATTAAAACTTCTGAAAAGCCCACTTAACGTTCCACTGGAGCACGACAGGGGTGAGCGAGTATGCCACTTGTAATTGTCAAACAAGCTGGTGGCCAGTCTCTCTGCAAGGTCACAGGATCTCCCAGCAAAAGGGATGGAGGAGGGGGTAAGAGGCCCACAGTTGGGCACAATCTACAGCCAGAGGATTTCAGCCATGACTGTAAGACCGGTCTGGGGTTGAGTCATAATGAGTCAGAGACGAACTCAGAACCCAATCGAACTCAGAAACCTTATGTGTCATTACAGCCTGGTCAGAGAGTGTTGAGGTATAAATGCAGTAAGTAAATGCTATGTGTGGTGTAAAGTGTAAAGAATGCCTGCCATGAAATCTCATCTCTCTAGAAATACATTTTAATCCTTTCATGCATGAATTATTAAAAAACTGGGAATATGATATTTTCAGCCTTGTCGTACTTCCAAACACTTTAAAATAATTGTTGAAAACGGTTAAATTATGTCCATTGGGTCAGTTTAGTGAAATACAATCATAATTAAAGCTGCAAGCAGCAGTAATTGGGCCAAGCCCCCCCCCCCAAGAGCTGCAGTAGACTGCTGAACAGCACCATGGGACACATCGCCATGGCAACAGCACCACTATTAACAAGCAGATGTGTTCAGATCGCATGTTGTGTGTTGGCACTTCCTGTTTGGTTGCAAGCTGTGACTACGCTCCATGTTGCCATGGTATCAATATCATTTTTTTTTTAAAGATGTAATTGTGTTTAGACCATGTATCTGATGAACCATATCACACTTGGTGAAGATTGAGCAATTCAAAGTTTGCCAAAATTGTCAAAAGATGGTGCATCATCATGGCAACCATTGACATGTACATGTGTTCAGTTCGGGTGTGTGATGAAATGTGTCCAGGTTGGTGCATATTCAAAGATCCACCTCCAAATTATAAGCATTTCCTGTTGCTTGGCAAAGGCTTTTATGCTCTCCAAATTACCCGAAATGTGGTGGACCGCAACAGCAATGTCTTTGAATGTTTGTAACTCCTTTTGATCACTTTTAATCACCCACTTCTTGATATGATCTGGTGCAAATTTTGACTAGTTCAAATGTGTTGCACAAAAAAAGACAATAAAATCCAACATGGTGTACGCCCTGTTGTGTTGGGGTCATGTGACCTATTCAATTTTTTAGTCCGGGTGTTAGACACACGTGTGCCAATGTTCCTTTGTGTATGTGAAAGTTTCCCTCCATTGTCTTGTAACATTTGGCCCCGCCCATATGACACTTAGCCACACCCACCCATATGACCTTTAAAAAAAATTTGCACACTTCTGATGTGTGTGCCAAGTTTTGTAAGGATGCGAGAACATTTAGGGCTTCAAAAACACATTGAAAGCACTAGAAACAACAATAAACACAACAGATATAATAGGCTCTCTCTTGTATATGGTTCAGGCCTAATTACTGAGCTGCAGTTACTATTTGAAAACGGATCAACCAAAATTATAAATCAACCTGTGATGTGCTGAGTATAACAGAAACAGTATTCAAGTAAAAGTACTGTTACTTTAAATTCAGAATGACTTGAGTACAAGTAGAAGTACTCATAAGCACAAGCAGTTGAATAAGGGTAAAAAAGTATCTCATTAAAATTTTTTAAAAGTGAGAAACTTCATAACATGGAATTAGTTACAGGCTCATATATAGGCACATTAAATATCATCAATGAAACGTTGGATCCAGAACCACTAAAATGTAGAGTAAACATACATGATGTTTACTGTCAAACATCAACAAACATCTTGGTGGTTCTGTTGGGTTTGCTCTCTGTATAGTCATGAGGTCTCGGCCTTGAATTGTGAAGCGCCTACAGACAATTATTGATTATCATTGGCACTATACAAATAAAACTGAATTGAATTGAATTGAAAAAACTCAAGATGAACTCAAGAGTTACTTATGGCAAGATTTATTTCTTTTATTCTTCATTTTTGACATACTTACTTAATTATTTTTGATCATTCAGTTTCTGATTTTTTTGTTCATTTTTTCTGATTTTGTTCACTTTTATTCATTTTAAAAATTGTTTTATCCATTTTTCTTCTAACTTTGTACGCTTTTATTCATTTAAAAAATTTTTGTTAATTTTTCTTTGTTCACTTTTATGCATTTTCGATTGTTTTGTCCATTTTTCTTCTGTCTTTGTTCACTTTTATTCATTTTTAATAGGTTTATCCCCTTTTCTTCTGACTTTGTTCACTTTTATTCCTTTTTTAAAAAATGTTAATTTTTCTTCTGACTTTGTTCAGTTTTATTAATTTTTAATTGGTTTATCCCTTTTTCTTCTGACTTTGTTCACTTTTATTCCTTTTTAAAAAAATGTTCATTTTTCTTCTGACTTTGTTCAGTTTTATTCCTTTTTTTAAAAAATTGTCCATTTTTCTTGTGACTTTGTTCACTCTTATTCATTTTTCGATTGTTTTGTCCATTTTTCTTCTGTCTTTGTTCACTTTTATTCATTTTTAATTGGTTTATCCCCTTTTCTTCTGACTTTGTTCAGTTTTATTCCTTTTTTTCAATGTTAATTTTTCTTCTGACTTTGTTCAGTTTTTATTTGTCCATTTTTCTTGTGACTATGTTCACTCTTATTCACTGTCTTTGCAATTTAGCACATTTTGCTTATTATGTTGCCCACTGCTCACTTACTTATTGCATTCAGCTTTGCTTTTTGCCTTACTTTGGTAATTATATAAATTGAATGTCACCTTGTTATTGTCACGTTGCCTTTGTAGGGCAGTACAGTGGACACCATGTGGGAAAGGGTCAACTTGACTTCCCATTATCAGAGAAAACAGCCAACAACAACCAAAATCAGGTTCGATGAACCCACTGAACCCTTTCACACTCAAGTGGGGCCTTTACCGTTGAAAGAAGAGGGCGTGGGGACTTGTAGTTCTGCATCACTGTGTTCCTTCTCTGTTGTTGTGATGTCTGGGGGCTGTGTGAGACAGAGTGAAGAAGACTGCAGGAGACCTGATGGTGTCAAAACACATTATTATAGTCCTGGCAAGGAAAACAGCAACTGGACCAGACCTCACAGAGAGACAGAGAAAACAAAGACGGAGGCAGCAGGTCTGGGGGACACGGGAAACAGGTATAGAGAAACAGAGGTGGGTAGTACTCAAGTACATGTACTTGAATACTGTATTGTTGTTTTTTCCCAGAAGAATGTACTTCTGAGAAACATAACATATAACAAATTGTACTCTGATTCAGTTACGTCTGGCTACATCTGGATGAGTAAGAGTAAAACGTACCAACAATAAATCTGCATAAAATTATCAAGTACAAATTGACAAACATGAAGCAAATAACCAGCAAAATTCAACCTGAAATCGACCACGTAGACAACAGAATGAGCAAAAATGATCAAAATAATCAAGTAACCAAACAAAGATGACCAAGATAAGGAAAAAATTGAACAAATCCAACAAAATATGCAACAGAATTAGCAAAAATGCCCAAAATAATTTCGTAACTAAACAAAAATGTACAAGATATAACAAAAATGTCAACAAAATAAAAAAGAAAATGATCAGAAATGGTCCAAAAAATTTACAAAAATGAACAAATTGAGCAATAAATGTTGCAATAAGCAAATCTTGAGCAGTGTCTTCACATCATGTATTTTCACATTGGCCTGGTTCTGCATCTGGCATAATGACAACTGATGTGACCTTTACAGTATATACTCATTACTTGAGTATATAATTCGAGGTCTTGGCCTCGAATTGTGAAGCACCTAGAGAAAATCGGCAATTATGATTGGCATTATACAAATAAAATTGAATTGAAAATTGAAATTGAGCATTATTTTTTTATAGTGTGTTCTTTTACTCAAGTACAAATTTTATGAGTACTTCTACTTCCTCTTGAGCCATTTTAATTATAAAGGAATAATGCTTTTACTTGAGCGCTATCTCTGTCTATTCTGCCCCCCACTGGTGACAGAATGGCCAAGAAAATCATGTGTGATGCTTTTCCAAGCCAGACCAGGGTATGAATTCTGATAAGTTTTTCTGTTGGATTCTCCCTTCTGTTTCCAAGTTGTTTTGTCAGGGTCCAGACAAATGAAGAGCTCAACATAAGAAACAAAAGCATTTGAGTCCCTCTGAATGCCAGTCATGGAAAAGAGAAGTAATCATCCCTGCTGATTATTACCTCAATGTCCTCTTCAGCTGCCTGTTTCACATAAAACTCATTTTAAACTCATCTGTTCGTCATGTTGGCTCTTTTTTTGTAAATACATGCTTTTGTATTGTTAACACCTCTTTGTCATATGTCTTACATTTTCCCTTATTTTAGCTGCTTGTTTAAAAACAGGTGACCTCATCTGCTCTGGGTTTGAAACAGACCCTTCATTATTAGTGTACGAAATGCTCTATATTTCTGCTATCTACTATGTCTGAATGGCTTGAAATAGCTTTAAACTGTCAGTATGCATTGCCATTTTGCTTCCTGAATAAGATCCACTCTGCACTATTATAGGCGTGGATATGCATCCTGTACTCAAAGATAAGCTAAGTAAGAATGATAACCAGCCAATGCCCTGATGCTTGATGAACAATCCTAAAGCACATCCTGAGGACTAGTAATCAGGTGTGTCGCATGCTGTCCCCTCCACATACACTCAAACATATGGAGCTTTCCATATCACACTCAACGATTGCTCCGTGTCACCACCAGCCCCAGTCTGCCGCTGCCAAGTAACCCACCTCACACCCATCTACATCCCAGTAACACCTCCTCATTGCCAGCCTGACGCCTCCACAACAGCAGGGTGCCGGTGAGGGAGGTCATTCAATTTTTATAGATCAAAACTCTGTGACCTTGCCATCTAAAAGCCTCAAGCAGCCAAGGAGCTGAACCGCCAGATGTCATATGAGGATTAAATTCATAGCAGGGAGAAAAGTGAGTGGTCCCTCTGCTTTTTCCCAGATATCTGTGACTCAGAGCATCATTAGCTCACACACCGTGGTTAAGAACTGCAAGCGGTCTGCCCTCATGCAAAGGCAACGTACCAATAACCTACCTCATGGTGAAACAGAGGGGGCTCTGGTTTTAGAGATCACTCAGGAAAACAGATTTGATTTATTGGGCCTATGTTGGCACTTATGTGGAATTAAAAGCAAAATAAAAGTGATGGATTGTCTGACCAGCGTTTGTTAACAGTTGGGAGTTTTTCCAACTGCCGCATTCATGGACACAGAGTGAGTAGATGTAAGTGAGGATGTGGCAGGTCTGCAACCTGCCACATGCGGCTCTTTAACCCCAGTGTGGCTCAAAATAAAAAAATAAGCACAAAATCAAAAAAGAAGACAATACTACGACCAATTAATGAGAAAAAAAACAAAACTGATACAAATAATATGAATAAAGAAGAAAATCTAGAAAATAACTAGAATAACAATACAATACACAAAATGATCAAAAATGAACAGAAACGAAGAAAATTAACGAAAACAAAATTACGAAATAAATTAGGCTCTTGCAATATTAATACAAACTTGAATTAAGTCATTTTTTTAAAATGAACAAAAATTAGGAAAAATAATCAATAAGTTCAACAAAAATGAGCAAAATCATTAAGTAAATTAAGAAAATTAAAAATGTCATATATAATCAAAAATGAACAAAAAAGCAAATAAATTAGAAATCTTATAAGATAAATAGAAACCTAAAAAATCATCACAAAAATGACTTTAAAATTTTACAAAAAACAGTACATCAACTGAATAAAAATTGATTAAACAATGAGAAAAAATAAACAGAGTACTCCAGAAAATAAACAAAGAAATTTCAAAAAATCATGGCAACACTCAAGAAATTAACCAAACAACCAGCAAAATGATAAATAAAGGAAGTGAATGAAAATGACCAGTGATAAAAAAAAACAATAAAATAAACAAAATGAGAAAAACTAAGCATAAAAATGAGTTAAAATGTGCCAAATAATGAGTTTTCTGAGTTTTTTAACTAAAACAAAAACAATTACCAACAAAATGATCACAATAATCAAGAAAATATATAAAAATGAACAAATGAATTAAGAAAATGGAAAAAATAAACAAAATGCTGAAGAAAATAAACCTATCTACCTATTGAGCCACAGCCTCCCCCAAAGCAGTTAATTTTAACAGGACAGCTGCTGTTACTGATGTAAAGCAGGATTTTCAAGGCAAAATAGCTGCTGAATGAATGAATGAATGAATAAATGAAGAGTACAGAGAGCCCCAAAATGGCACAAAAGAAACCTTAACGGTGTTTAGTGCTTCCTGAGTAGGTCAAAAACAAACCTCTGGCCTGTGATAGTAGGATGAGGGGCCTCTCAGCATAGAAAACTGGCCCCATTTTGAAGGACCAGACAAATAGGTCAGTGTCACCGGGTCACAGTCAGGTTCTGAAAGGTCCTGGTCGATCCCCCCTTGAATTCGATACTGATAAGTGCAGACCATTTACCATGTTGAGCTTCGTTTGATTATGCGTACAGCCACGAA
>JAQQAE010018200.1:0-11257 GCA_029823295.1 Pseudamia nigra
GGAAGATAGGATGGAGGGAGGGTGGGAGGGTGGAGGAGGGGGAGGGGGGCCCTACTGCTGCATATCAATGGGTGCCGTTCAAATTCCCAGGGATTATTGGAGGGAAAAAAGGGGGAAGAGAAAAATGATGCACGCTTCCTCGGATCGGTGATGACTGGGTGAGCCCATTCTATTTTTATTATTTCCTTTTCGCTTGTTGAAGTGAGTAAAATAACAACCTGCCATTCTGTTTTCGTGGTTATAGACAGTGTTGCTATATAGAGAGCCATTGAGAAATTCATCCCCGAGTTTGACGATGAAGCGTCAGTGACCAGTGTTTTCTCCGGAGAGACGTGTTGATGTGTGATGACAGAGGAAAACATATTAAACTAAAAGTGAATTCGCGTTTACTTCCACTGAGTTGATTGCAATTCTTCATCATTAACCGCAGCGGTGGACGTGCTCCGTCTAGAGCCCTACTGTTCCGATGAAATGCAAATTCTGCATCCATCGATATATACTATATATATATATATATATATGTATATATATGCACACACACACAAAAGCCGAGCCTTTACAGAATTTACAATTGGAATGACTGGCCTTAATGTATAACAAAACATTATGACATGTCCAAGGAAATACTTGCAAGGAGTGCCGTCTAATTGCAATGCCAATCACTCTACATCTCACCCCATTTTGGAGAGTAAAATGCAAACCATTCCGGTCATTAAGACCTGACAGCCTATATGCAATCTAAATAAATGTGGTTAAATATCGTTTGCCAAGTCTCCATAGTCGGGTTCGTATGTTTGTGTGTATGTGTGTGTGTGTGTGTGTGTGGGGGGGGGGGTGATGGGGGGGCAGTCGTGCGCGTGGAACCTAGAAAAGAAGTAACGTTACTTCCTTTAGTGTGAAATAGCGAAGATTAGACCTTTCTACTGGTGCGCACGCACACGTGCACGCATACATAGGCACATATTGCCAGGCTTCAATGCGTTATGGCAACAAGTGCCAATTCATGCACGATCTTCAGGCTGCACATCCCATCGTGATGCCCCAAAAGCCAGAGACTGGGAAAAGACAGATTAATTAAGCTTGTGCCAGTTTCTTATTTTTATATAGTTTTAGTTTTTATTTCTACCCGTTTTCTTTATCTTAATATTACACCTATGGCGTTTTCACCAGCTCTACTTTGTCCATTTCCACAAACTGGGTTTCCAATGCAGGGCGTTCACCACGATGCGAGAGCTGATTTTAGGACCACGGACAGCTCAGAGTGTATTTCAGGACCATGGAGAGCTCTCACCCTGCTCATCGTTTTAAGGCCGGTGAGCAGGTGCCATGTAATCATGACTGCTCTGCTGAAAAGGTGGACCTAACTCAGCAACTTCTAGAAGGGGCCTACACATCTGACACTGCGAAATTAAGATTATAGAGGCTTGTTCGAACGAGGATGCGTGGGTCAGATGTTGTTCTTGACTAAATTAATCAAGTAATATTTCAGTTTCTTTATTGTTTCAAAGTAAACTGAATGTAGGACAATGCAGAACACATTTAGAGAAATAGCAGTAGGGGATGTGACACTTTTTTTTCCACAAATGACGCATGTGGTGAGGTAAGTGTGGCAGATGCCTACGTGTAAAGATGGACCAGTCTGCTAGTCCCCATCTGCCCTGACTGTGATGTAACACCTATACTGGAATAGGGCTCCTAGTCCAGATGTGGTCATGTGCTGTGCACGCCTCCTCAATACACACTAAAAAGCCCCCTTTTAAACCCATTTTATGAACTTGCTCCTTACTGGAGCATGAAATTTCATAATGTAGGCCTGCGCATTGAATGGACTCACGGTTTAGCGTGCGTTTAAATGCATACACTAACATTATTCCCCTATTTGAGGCTTTAGACCTCATCTGGATTATAAATTAAGATTCTTCTGATAATATGTTTTAATATATTTTTTCATTGTTTGATGATGTACAACAATAATATTATAGCTGTTTTGGTGACATGAAACAATGATTACCTCACGATGTTGAAAGACTGTGCAATCTTATTCTCTGAAATTACACTGTACATAAGACTTTATCTGTAAATGCTTTTTTCCGTTAAAATCAGCTCAGAAGTCAGATGTAGGGACAAATTCAACTACCCACCCATTTTGAATGATCCAGATGTGTCATTATTTAACATTGTGGTTAGTCTCTGAAAAAAGATAAATTAAAATTATATTTCTATATGTGAATTTAAGTTACACTGAATATTTTTCTTTCTAAAGTATCTCTTAATGGCGAATAACCTAGTCAAATACACCAGGTCTCATTAATGTCAATGAAAACTGTTATTAGCTATCTTCTTACAACAGACAGTAGACCAGTACAGGAGGTAGTCTCTGATCAACTGGGAGGCACTTCTCATCAAGTCAAAGTGATTAATTATTTTCCTGATAAAGCCATAGTTACAATGCTTAATTCCTAAAAAGTAGTTACAAGGACAACTTACTGTTACAAAAATCCTCAATAGATGTTAAATGTACAACTGTAAAACACACCTACTTCACTAGGATACAAATGTAATGTGAAAATCACAGTTACACCATGCCATTTACTGTTCTCTATAGCTGATGATGCTTATCCACACTTTCAGGAGCTTTACCCTGTTATGATAAGGGTGTGTCATAAAATGAAATTAGAGCAACTGCCAGAATTACTGACTTTGCACAGTATGGAAAATGTAATTTCGAGGATGATGGGTGTTTATTTCTGGTCACATTTATGGTGCAAACATAAACTAACCGGAAGAAAAGTACTCAGTGTCACAACAATATGATGAGATGAGAAAAATGCTCAAGTGTACCACACTTGTGAGGAAAACATTACCTAGGACATATTCTATTACTGGGTGCAGTTTAGATATAGGTGTTTCTTTCAAAACACAGATTTAAAAAATAATTCATATGTGAGGAATAGGTTTTACTGAATTTAATGAAGAGTCACGAAACATCTGTGGTAATGTAATTCTACTCTGAGATCAAATCACACCCCAGTATGCTCTGCTGAGTGATGGAAGTCTGGGTTTCGCATTTTGGGGTTTTCCACTATAAAAATACACAAGCAGCTTCTTTTTTTGCTGATCTGTGTCCTTTCATACTTGCACTCATGTAAAGCAGAGGTCATGTCTTATTGAGAGAACAGATCAGATGAGAACATGTCTAGTACATTATTCGCATATCATCTGTCCACCACAATTCAGTAATAGACAGAAAAAAGAAAGAAAGAAAAAGAACAAGATTGTCATACAGTGTCCAGTACTGCCCTGTGTAGCGTCTCTGTGGATGTCATTTTATTTTCAACCACTTTACACGTTCAGTTCTTTCACAGGGTGGATTCCAGTGCAGGTGGTTCACTTACACTGCATGGAAGACAAGCCCTCATATCTTTTCCGCAATGTCTGGAATCAGAGTTAATTTAATTTCTTCTAACGTAAGATTTGGATTTAACTTTGACGGTTGCGCAACGAATGGGCGAGATTCTTCATGTGCAGTTCGGAGTAACTGTGCATGATAGTGAATCTGACTTTCAAAAGGAAGATGAAGGTTTCTTGTTTTTTGTTCTTTAGGTGATAAACGGCTAATTCAGATGAATGTCAAACAAGTTTCAGTCCTTTAGTCATTTCATTCAAACTGTCCTTAGCTGTACATAAGGACAAAAATGATGTATTCGACTTAAAAGTTGAAACAGAGAAGCATGGGAATGCCGAAATGAGGAAAATCTAATTTTGAACATATTTGATGTTAACCTCAAAAGAACTGGCGTCCACATGCATGGATAACACATTTTGCACTGTGATTTTCAAAAGATGTGCAAAATGTTTGTATGTGTTATTAATGAATGCAAAAGCAGTCAGGAAAAACAAACCCTGCTATGTTCAGGGTGGAAATAAAGAGTTTTGCACTCTTACACAAAGCTGTCTTTAATGTTGACATAAATTTTCTCATGTCAAAAGATGATGCTAGATTTATACATATCAGGTTGTCAAAGAGAAATAAAAAAAATCCATATCAAATAACAGCTTGGGTCTTAGGAGGTTATTCACAAATCGGTCAAACTCAGTCCTGAATTCATAGCATAGATGTTAATCGTATGGCATATAGTATTCAGCAAATAATGTTATTTTTTGGCATTTAGCTACATTGTGTCATAATGTGCGAAAGCTGCAGGAGAGCGATGCATCTAGTGGTTTCTGTTGAAGTTATCACATTTTTCTGGCTGACACAGTGTATTTCTTATTTAACATGGACACAGTTGGACTCAAGAAGATATTATACAACCTAAAGTGTCAGTTGATAGTCGAATAAATCCCATATGCATGATTGTAGAAGATAGACAATTTAGGATTTCATACAGTATTGTATATTAAATATTTGCTGCTAGTTTTATAAGAAAAATATCAGTACTTTTTTTACTGGTACCGGTGTAACACAGTTGATAGCATCTCTAATGTTTTGTTTCCATGTCAGTGAGTGTTGCTTTCTATGTCGTGCTATAAAGAAAAGAGGGGACTTAAAGAATTTAGTCAAGAATTGAGGAATGAGATTGATTGTTGTACAGGTCAGTCAGTCAGAATGTCCACCAGAGTCAGGTTAGAGATCCTGACCTTGACATCATGATATTGTTCTATTTCTTAAAACTTGATTATGGATCTGGACATGTGATATCATCCTGCACAGTTAACAGTAACAATGAGTTTTTCTTTCTCTTTAGAGTCTGGTTGAAAATGAATAATGTGGCTTGAGTTTGGAAGCAGGGAGTGTGTTAAAAAACAGATGCAAAAAATGTAAGTAAAATCCCATATTTGAAACATAAATACAATATTTAACTGTATCCAGCAGTTGCCTAGTATAACTGCTATAGAAATGTCTTGAATGCATGAAATGTGATGATGTTTTTCTCTGTCTGCAGTTTCTGTTAATATCATCACTGCATCACAAGGTCATTTTTTTGTCCTTTGTGGGTCTTTTTGCGGTCTGGGCTTGCTGTTCCTAAGGCAGTAGCCAGGAAGCCCTTACCCCAAAAAGTATCTGCACTGGATTCTGGCATCAGAAGAAGACACTACCTCCCTGCCCGGCACAGCAGTGAGTATCTCTCATTTCTGTTTCAGTGAGACCACACCTCATTTCTGGCATGTAGATATTATTCTGATTTGCTTCAAGTTATAGTGTGCATGTTTGTAGAAGCTCATCCAAAGTTAGGTGTGGTTTTCGACCATTTGTGAAATAAAATAGGAGGCATGTGAGAGGCACAATACAGGGTGGAATAGATGAACAAATGTTCCAATCAGAGAAGGAAACCTGAGAAAAATCCGATGGAGGAGTCTTATGTCAGTAAGAAATAGAGTACAGCTTCACCCACCTTAATTCCGGATTGAACAATGTTACATTTCACTTCCTATAGTTAATAATAGCACCAAAACATATGGGTGAATATTTTACTATAGACTTTTCATAAAGAATTTACCAGTTTTAGCACAATTGACAGCACATATACATTTACCATCGGGCCCGATAAGAAAACATAAGGCTTCAGGAAAATATATGACATCTGTTCATCAACCACATTTTATATAACATAATGACAGCAAAGAAAATTTGAGATAAAATCTCAAAATACCAAAGTGAAGTACATAGTGTGCACTGTTAAATAAGAGGAGGTGGAGATTACACAAGTAAGAAGTGAGATTTGGAAAGTTCTTAAATCTGTCTGCAAATGTTAATTTGTTATTAACAGTGTGAACTTCATGCTGTTGTCCATATGTGGAGATTTTCATCAAAGGAAAACATCATCTACATCAGTTGTTAGTCTGTTGTATGGTTTGTATCATCTGTGATCACTGCTCATGTTCAGATTTACATTTAAGTACGCACTGTAAAAATGCAGTAAATCATGCTGTAATACATTAAACATGAATAACCTGTTTTGTAGCATAGCATAGCATATTAAGCATCTGAATATATTAGTTATGAAATGACCTCTAGAAAAGACTAGAATAGGATGTACACTGCAAACATTAACTGAGACTGAGGGAAATGAAGCTTCCAGCCTTTGACGTGCTGTGTGTTTTTTCAAACCCATGAGCATACACAATGTGGTTTTTGTACATTCATACCTCAGGCAGTTTTTGCTTCTTTGGCATTGACTCGGACATGTCTCTTACACGGCGTAGTGTGTGTGTGTGTGTGTGTGTGTGTGTAGGTGTGTGTGTGTACAGTGAACTGGATACAATGAAAGCATGTGAGAGAAAACTGTGCAGATGTGTGTTACTCTACTGAGTTTTATTCACACATCATATTTTACACGTTGTTGCTTGCTTCAATGCTCTGCTAGCTTTGTCATTTATCTACATTTCTGCTGTACAACTAATGCAAATAAAATAAAATTAAGACTAAACATTCCATATTCTTGTCTTGTTTTCTGTGCATGCTAAAATGATTTGCTCTGCACCCAAAATAGCCACATGTCAAATTTAACCCAGGTACCATTAACAGAAATGTCCTCTGGGCTTGTACTCCAGAATTCTCCTCACAAAAGACTGCCTGAAGTTATAATGCGAGTTTGCTTAATCATCAGCTGTGTTTTGGTTTCTGGTTTTATAATGAACCTCTTCTTAAGAATGCTAGGTGCTTTACATGCACAGCAGTGTAAATCAGTGTAAAATGACAATGAAAATGAGTATTAGAAAACTATTTGTCGGATCATATCTGTCCCTTTTCCACTGTAAACTGTTATGAGTAACTTCTATTTTTCAGTTCACACACAAAAATTTATGCTGTTGCCCAAAAACTGAGAACCATTAAACATAAGCTGTAAATTTTACCAGGTATACATATTTTTGGTCTGGATCCACGTTGAATAAATTTAACAATAGGTGATGTAAAACAACACAAATTTAGGAAATCTTAAAAACTGGGGGTTTCAACATTTCATGACTTACGTAAACATATTTACACTACAACAGCCGAGCCAATTAAATTAAAGAACCACCTCTTTCTGAATCACAACCGACTAATACGCGTGCAATATTTTCCACTCACCCAGCCCACTCATTCATTCATTTACTGACCCAACTGATCTGTGACTGACCTTCACATCAGAGGAAGAGATTCCCAGTTAAATCACCACTGTAGCCCACGATTTGTGTGTCACACATCGCCCTGGGAAATAGGGCAGTGCCTCATCCATGTCATCAGAACATGGGCTGGTGGATGCACTTTTGCTCCTCTCCTATTTGTAATGAACTAAATTAAATTGGTAACCACAGGCAAAAGAAAGTAGAATTGGGTGGGGGTTTTTTTGTCTGATGTGAGTGCATTATTTATTATTGCACACACACGTAGTTCAGTTGTTGTTCAGTTTTGCAGATTCCATTTTATATTTGATCTGGTAAAAGAAAAATATGGAAAATTCATTAAAAAGCGCAAATGTACAGACTTTGTATGGATAGTGAATAGAAGGAAAAAGAACATGTGTGGATGAGCTGAAGAGTAACACCTATAATGGAAAAAATATGTACTTTTATTTATCGGTGAATTTTTTCAACTGTCTGAGAAAAATGACAAGGGTCAAGCAACTCACCAATACAGAAAAATGCCTCAAGATCCAGGATTTACAAACAAAATCTCCAAAAAACTAATCAATGCAAGAATTTTAAGACAAAACCAGGGAAATGAAGGAGGATAGACACAAAATGTACTCAGCACGAACTGTGAAGCAGCTCCTCAGTTGAATCTCTGGGTGACTATAGCCCTCCCCTGGAAATTTTGAGAACTGCAACTAAAAAAAACAAAAACAGTGGAAATCCATGAAAAAGACAAAGTATGGAAAGAGAAGACATTTCAAAAAGTTTAGCGAGAGATGCTGGCTTTGGTTTAATCTCAGAATGGGTGAAGTACTGGTAGTCTCCTCCCCGTGACATATCCAAATTCCAGTAAAAGGAGTTAAACATGAGTAACACGAGGCCTGTTTAAAAACGGAGATAAAGTTAAAGTTGTTGTTCTTGGCAGTTAGCATTTCACACATGTGTTGACTGGAGGTGCTTTGTCAAATGGGAGATTAACTTTCAAAAGAATTACACATTGAACAGGCTCCATTTGACGTAAGTGAACTCGGCTAGTTCTGGTCCATGATTGTTGACATTGATCGTTATTGTGTTTTCCATTCAGGCCGCTGGAGATCTCACACACAACTGAACCGGTACGGTTCAATCCACTGAGGGCCTCCTGAACTGGAGGGGATTAAAGCATGTGATCAAAGAAGCAATACTGTATTTTATTGCTCTTTGTCTAATGTTGGGCTTTTATTGACTCGCATTATGTTTTTTGCCATGATGTGTGTTTTGCTTAGTACGTATCATATTATTTACATTTATTTGTTTATTATTGTTTGCTGGTAATTACGCTGAACAATTTCTTTCTCATTTTTCATCATTTCTGTTTTCTTTGTGGATTGTTTTGTTCATTTTTCTTCATGTTTATTCATGTCCCTCGTTGTGTTTGTCTTAATTCAGTCTTTTGAATTTTTTTGGTTGATTTTGTTTATTTACTTTATTTTTTGTCTGGACTGTTTTGTTCATTTTTATACATTATTTTGTTCAGATTTTGTTCATGTTCATTTTGTTGATTTGTTTAAATTAATAATTTGTCTCCTGAATTTCACAGCTGCACTGGGCCTCAAAATTAGCTTTTAATGAAAGGTGGTGTCTTGTGTCTGAACCTGTTTTTTAGTTATATTCCACATTGCAATTTTATATCTAAGTGTATTTTAGCTTTATTTTAAAGATTAACTATTTAGATTGCACTTTTATTCTCAAGTATTTATACTCAAACCTTTTGGGTAATGATTTTCCATTTTTCTGCACTGTACCAGCTGATGAGGAACAATATTTTTTTTCTTTCTATGTATGACAATAAAGGAAACCTTGAACCCTGAACTTTGAAGTGATGAAAATATGTGCGTATATACAGTGTTTAACAAATATATAAGACGACATGTCCTATTTGTCCCGTAGACCATCCAGCGTCATAAAGTACTTTGATACAGACTTTTTTCTTTTTAGTATGTTGTAAACATTTTACAATTTTGAATAGGAACAAGGAATTTCGAACCAAATCTCTTCTAATTTTTCCTTTTGTATGTTCCAGTAGTTGGCAGCTGCGTTTCAATGTTTCCAGCATTTTCCTCTTAATGATTTTGTTTCAATGACTAAATTCAAAATTCTGATTAAAAACCAGTGTGTAACTTTCCAGTGTAATTGCTACTCCTAAGTTGGATTTTACTTTTTTTTTATCATTGTTTGTCTGTTTAAATATGTCATATTTAGTGTGTTTTTGTCATATATAATTTATTTTTGTAAGGGATTGTTTGCATTTTGACCACGTCTTGCTCAAAAGGAAAAAGTTTATTCTCAAGGGAATGCCCACATAAATAAAGAATACATAAACAAATAAATACATATTGTTAGTTCATCCCCATTTTGATGCAGCCACATTGTTATATTTATGTTGATTTGGTTGTCACTAACTTTGTAAACCTTATATATGAAAGAACTGGCTTCAAAGTTTGTAAGAAAGGCCGAGATAAAACAAACTGTGACGAGCATTCTCATTCTTTAGTTATGTGTTTTCAACCACAACTATTTCCTGTCCAGACAACCCATCGCCTGCATCGATTCCTTCGAACGGTGGGATCAGTGAGTGTTTTCATTTAGAATGAGACAAAAAAGGGAGGGTCATGCTAAGTGGGCTCAGAGCCACATTAGCTTACTGGAAGTGACCAAAGCAGTCATTCCAATAAATCAGCCCCCACTTCCAGTTCTTATTTGGTCTCCCCATTGTCTCTGCATCATGTCCTCGCTCCGTCACAAAAGAACAATGTTTTAATGTTGGACTGACTGAAAGCCTAAACGGACAACAGTTTCTTTTTCTTTTGCCAGGCTACATTATACAATGTGACGCCTGCTGACTCAGCAAACCTATTAGGTTTAATTAATTTTTCAGAAATGTTTTGTCAGGTTCAATTAGTGCTGAGGAAGGAAAACAAAGTTTGCTAACAGTTGCATGATGAGTTTGTTCACCGGGAGTTAAAATATTTAAAGGTGACATATTGTATCCCCTTTAAACATCTTAATGGTTGTAATCATTTAATTCCTACATATCCCTAGAACATGTATTTTAAACTGCAGATCAAAATACCATAGAGATCCTTGATTCTACCACGTCTGTATGTTCCTTGTTTCCCCCCCCTGCATTAAGCAGCCTATGCCAATTGAATTGCTGTAACCACAGATTTGTCCTGTCTGTGCTATGGATGTCATCATGTAAACTCACCGGCACATTATCCCAAGGTGTCAGGATGGTTCTGGTGAATCAAGGAGGATTTGTAACATCACAAATCTCCAGAAATCCAAAGGGCTTTTTTTAAGATCCAGTTATTTGAAAGAGGGCTTGTGCCTTTTTGTTTCTAGTGAGGCATTTAATTCTTTGATTACTCTAATTCCATAATTTCTAGAGGCCTCAGACCTGTTTTAATAATTATAACAGACATGATCTTCATTTTTCACAGTACTGTATGTCTCCTATAAATGTTTTATTAGGAGAAAAAAATAATTTTGATGTCACGTTACTGCACTGTCCCACAAAGGCAAAGTGCAGTAACTAAGCAAAGAATGTAACTGTCAAAATTAGTTGAAAGGTTTTATTTATTGCTTTGCTCATTATCTGAAAAATAATTGTGTTTTATTTTTGTCAGTTTAGCATTTTCTTTTTATTTTCATTTTGCTTTTTGGTTTCTTTTTCTGATTACTTTAGCCTTTTTCTTTTTGCTTAAAGTTTTTAATTCTATTATTATTTGTTTATTATTATTGTGCTTCTCATTTAGTTTGTTTTTGCATATTTTCTTGATTTTTAATTTTTTTTTCTGCTTCTGTCTGCTTCTTAAGTGTTTTGTTAACTTTGCTTTATTTTCTTTAGTATTCTGGACTTTTCACTTCTTATTTGTACTTCTTGTTCATTTTGTGCCTACTCTTACCCTTTTTTATTCAATTTGGTCGCAATTTTATTCATTTTCTTTTTTGTTTTGTTCATTTTTCTTTTATATATATATAAAAAGAATTCCCTTCTCACTCTCCACGGGTGGTCTCATCCTTCCAAGCTCGGGTCCTCTACCGGAGGCCTGGGAGCTTGAGGGTTCTGCGCAGTATCTTTGCTGTTCCTAGAACT
>JAQQAE010018201.1:0-11256 GCA_029823295.1 Pseudamia nigra
GGAGTTTGTCGTGGGTCCAGAACGGATTAATTGGTTTTACATGTATTTTTATGGAAAAAGTCGCATCGGACAACAACCGATTCGGATACAGGCCGTGACGCCGGAACGGATTATCGTCGGTATCCGAGGCACCACTGTATTCTTAATTTCTGTTGATTTTGTATTATTTCCAAATAGATCTGAACTTAAAGTGCGGTGTTAGATCAGCTGAATCTTCACATTCAGTACAGGATGCTGCTCATGCTCACAGGCTTCATGGCTCCAGGATTTTTGACCAGAACATTCAAATACCAAATATCCAAGCACTACATTGAGTGATAAGCTACACATTTATCTCTGATTTGCTTTGCTTATGTGCTGGTTTGAGGGACAGTTGTGTGTTACTGACATTAACCAGATCCTGTGTGTGTGTTTATGTTTGTGTGTGGGAACCAGAACTTAAACCCCTGTTCTCCCTCTGCATGAGGCCCCCGAACAAGTCAGTTCAACAGTTTTATGTTTGTGTGTAAGTAGGTGACTAACTAGGTCAAGTATGTCCCCCTGCGCTGCACTTACATCTCAGGAATGTTTTCTTTAACAATAACAGATGCAAAGTTTTGCTATTTATTTCTATTTCTTGCTCTTTCTGTCCCATCTTTAACCTTCCTCACTTTCTAATTCTCTCCCAGAGGTTGTTCAGCAGGAAAAGCGCTGTGTGAGAGTGTGAGCAAAGAGTAAATGTCTTCAGGTGTGTCGTATTTTTCTTTTGCACATATGTGGGCACTTAGATGCGTGAAATACTCCCTCCAGTTGCAGAAAGGCGTGGTGGCTAAAAGGCAGAGTGAACTAAGACAATGAACTGGTCAGGAGGTCACTCACGCTTGCTGTGAGTGGGTGCGTGAATGTCTTTCTGTATTTTCATTTTACAGTGCTTGTAGCTGCACACATATTGCTACCATACTTGAAAATGAAACCATATGTTTTGTGATGGTCATCATATGAACATGGCCACAGTGAGAACCGCTCAATCTGCCCTGGGAAACTCCTTACTCAAACATCGCCTACCACCAATCCCACTGCTGCCAAAACAGTCACACTGAGCCATAGGATGTTTTCGTAAGAGCAATCTGTTTGAAAATGTTATGTCATGTGTTTTCCACAGAATGACACACTGTCAAAAGTGGGCTTCCTAATTAAAGGCCACTAAAACAAAAGTGATTCATCTTTGTCTTGTGAATCAAAGCAGACTACACTGTCCTGCAAAGGCAACGTGGGCATGAGGCCAAAACTGAGTTAGACTGGAACTGGACACTGAGTCCAGGCTGTGTTATTTTATGACAGTGGCGGCTCTGTTGTGTTTGACTTTTAGAGAAAACGAGGTGTCACATTTGCAATTACTACAAATTCCGTGGGAAAAAAACTTAGCAAAATACTGTAAGGCAGTGAATTACCTTAATTTGGTTTTGATTAACCCGTGTTTTCACTGAAAATGAGTAGGACTCAAGAAAATAAACAAAAAAAGAGGGTAAGGGAAAAGAACAATATATGCTTATTAGAGGATTTCTTGCTTGCTTGTTCATTTACTCTATTCATTACTTATATTGTTATTTATTATTTGCATGATTATTTTGATAATTGGTGTTTATTTGCACAATTATTTTGAACAGAGTCGCTTATTATTTTAGTTTTGCTAATTTATTTGATTTCTTTTTTTGATATTTTGTTTGATTAGTGTCTTAGTTTTTGCTAATTCTTTTGCTTATTTGCTAATCATTTTTGCTCTTTTTGTTGCTTATTGTATTTTTCTGTTCATTTTTTGTGGTTTACTTTTGTAAATTAACTTTGTTTTATTCATCTGTGTTTATAGTGTTTATTCTTTAATTGTGTTAATTTTTGTTCATTTACTTGATTGTTTTCTTTGTTTCTGCCCACTTTGCTGTTTTGATTTCTGCTGTTGGGGTTGACAAAGTAGCAGCGTATAATCTGACTGCTGTTCCTCATCATTTGGAGTCTGTGAAATGACTCCTATGCATTGAGCCATGGCCAAATGTGCCTTTATTCATCAAAAATGTACACTGAATGGAGTAAATTACTTGTTAGTTTTGGTTCTGTGTTGTCTCTGGAAAATAATAAGCAATGCAAAAGTAAACGGAGTGGTGGATCCCTTTTCATATTCAGTGCATAAGAGGGAACTAAACTGTTTCACATTGTGTCTCATCTTCGTTCTTGATTTGCTACATTTTCTGAGCGCTCCCCAGACTCCGGCCTGAGCCGCTGGGATTATGAGATGCTGTTGTGTATCTGGAGTTCATCCTGCATATCGGGCCATCAGCATAAACACTGTGTATTTTCAACAAACAGTTCTGTGCTTCACCTGCACTGGTCTCATTTCAATCCTGTCTGATAAGGCTCGCTTGTTTGCATGAATGTCTTTGTTGGTTTGGGCTGATACAGATAAACGAAGATAGCACTGATATTGTTTACTATGGGAGAAAAATATTGACAAAAATATTGGGACACCTAACTGTTAAACTTACTGGAACTTTGATATCTATTCATAACTACATAAGAATCCACACCTGAGCCATTCCAAAAGTACTGCAGGCAAACAAAAATAAACAATGTAATGCACAAAATGAACAAAAAATGAATAAAGCAATCAAGAAAATGAGCAAAGCAATAAAATGTGAAACATTTTATAGGTGATCAAAAAGGAGCATAGTTTCAGGATTTGTTTGTTTGTTTGATTATGTCTGTTCATTGTGTTAATTTTTGTTCGTTTCATTGATTATTTTATTGATACTAATTAGAATAATAATTATCCTTTTAAAATTATTTTAATATTTTGTTCCTATTTTTTGGCAATTCTAATAATTTTTTATTGTGATAATTATTTTGTTCATTTTATCAATTATATTGTGCATTTGTGTCCATGTTATATATCATATGCTTAATTTTTATCTTGTTTTATCTCATCTAGTACGAATATCTTTGTTTTGTTTTTATCTCCTAAATTGTTAACTTTTATCATGTTATCTATTTCATTGTTCATCAATTTTTTCATTTTATTTTGTTCATTTTAACCTTCAGTTTGTTCCTTTTATTGATCATATTGTTTAGTTTAGATTTTTGTGGATTTAGAAAAGGACATCTACAGTAAGTGCCTGCAGGTGCAACCGTGAGGTGTCCCAATACGTTTGTCATGATATTGCATTTCTAAATGTAGTGTAATACCACCAACACGCATGTATTGATTGACACATCAAGGACAAGCCAATACTTTTTATTACACAGTCTCTTTGTATGCATGACCGTTAACGGTGCATGAGCACCGTTTGCTGAAAGAAATGCAGGCGTCCCTTTTGTATGGGAGTGTCAATAAAGCGCTGCTTCCCCGGTTGGTGTGGCATTAGGAGACGGCTGTTGCTCAGAGCCCAATCAGCCACAATACACCGCATGCTAGATGAAATCGGAAAGCTGTCAGCCACAGCGTAATGGAAATATATAGCTCTCTCTCAGAATATGGAGGGAGGGTTTTGTGCACTCTGCTCTATCTCCTTCGCCGTGTCACTCTCTCTCTCTTCATCTCCTTGTGACGCTTCCGCTTTCTGTCAGCGTATTGCATTTTTCCTAAAGCTACAAGTGCAAAGGGCACCAGATTGGACTGACAAAGGTTTATTTTCTCTTTTAAGGGGTACAGAGACAGAGCAGGTCAGCAGCAGCTGCTGTCTCAGTGTTTGGCAATGAAAATTTGTAGTGTAACTGGTTTGCTTCTTTCACTTTTGGCATTTAATTCTTTATGGAATAATGTGAATATCATGAGATGATACAAATGACAATATCAGGGATGTGTGAAAAAACAGCCAGATTAAAAAAGCGTGACCAGGCTTTCCCAAACTTAGGTAGAGGAGCCTTAGGTCATCAAAGACTTAAACATTTGGTTTATCCTGTTACATCCCACTGCATTTTTTTAATGCCTTTTTTGTTTTATTTACCTTGTATTTAATCTTTTTTCTTTTGTGTTTTTTGCCCTTTCACTTTTTTTACTAATTATTTAAAACCATTCGGGCCCAAAAGTTAGCCTTTGAGTTTGATTTGACATTTATCGTGATAATTATTGGTACCCTGTGATTTGAAATTCTTTGTTACAACAACCTTTTTGGAAGAGAACATTCTCACTCAAGAACATTCTATAACTTCCAGCTTTAATGCATGAGTTGGAGCTTGGCAGATGTGTTCTCATGTAACAGAAGCAGTAAATTATAAACAATGAATTAAATAAGATGAAATACAAAGGACCTTTAGGCATATTGCGTCATTCCAATCTCACACAGTGATACAGTAGAATACCCACGCAGGAGCTGGAGTAAATATGCTTTATTAAACATAATGCAACTAAAAATTACTCCACATAATGATGATGGATGTGAATTACACTGTGTGTAAGTGTGTGATCATTGTGCTTTCAGTACAGTGGACCTGCAATTAGACCTGCTCTGGAAGGTTCCACTCCGTTATGAATGAAGGGGTGTATATTCCTGGAGGAGAAACAATGCCTCTGATTGGCTGTGGAGGCCAAGCTCTTGAGCACGTTGTGGTGTTTTTTCTGCCCAATCACGTGTGCGTTCATATAGGAGCTGCTCTCCTCTGTGATCCGAACATACACTATCTCTTCATCTCTCTCCCTCACTGCTCAGAGCAGTAAATGAAAGCAAGCTGAAGAGTGAGGCAGCAAGGGGGCGAAGGAGTGAGGGAGGGCTGAGGCTCTGGGGAGAAAAAGAGTAAGAAAAGGCATGAGATGAGATATGAGCAGCAGAGTAAGTGTGGCCATGGTGTTTGGGAATTTTATCATGGAAGTTGGAGAGACGCTTTCAAGGCAGGAAATATGAACATTTGATAAAAGATTCTGAGGGAGGCAAAAAATGAAAAAGGGAATGTACAACATATTCCAGAATGCATTTAAAGATGGAGAAAGAATGTTATATAATGTTGATTTTGTACTTTTTAGTTTGTACATGTGGACATTTAGAGGGGTCTATTGGCAAAAATGTGTGACTATGTGCTGTTAGTACATACTCGCATGAGAATAGAATCACTGTTGCAATCAATGTTACCTTTGAATAAGTCATGCGAATCTACAGATGGAGTCAACATTAGCTCATAACACACAATACAAACCTTAACTTTCCATTTTTGTAACCACTGCAGGCTATTCTGAATCCACTTGGATGGATAGGGTGAGTGCGAAGAGGTTCATACTGTCTTCAACAAACTTAATACTTTTAGCGTTGTTATTATTTGTAGACAGACGTAGGTTTATTTACCTTGACATGTTTCGACAACTTCCTGTTGTCTTCCTCAGAAGGGTCACGTGATGTTACTGTGATGTGTCTTGTTGGCTGTTTTATAGTGTTTTACCAGACAGCAGAGGACGACTATGCCCCCTACTGTCTAATGCTTTGTTGAGGACAGCATCCCAGGTGTGGGACAAGATGTATGATGCCTCATCTCTGTGGATAGGGTGAGGTTAGGGGTACTACTGCACATTTTTGCAATCTGCTACTTAGCTGCTAGATATTGCATCTTTAATGGTTTCAAACAGAACAGTGTTGTCTGAAATGGCCAGTATGTAAGATTTAGAAGGATCTCATTGCAAACACTGACTAAAATCTTTATAATTATTATTACAGTGGAACCCCGGGTTACGAGGTTAATTTGTTCTGGGATCAAGCTCGTGAAATGAAAAGCTTGTGGCCGGGCCTGGTTTTTCCCATAAAAATACATGTAAAACCAATTAATCCATTCCAGGATCCAAGAAAACTCCCATATATACACACCTGTACGTGAAAGTAAGGTATCTGGAAAAGAATGTTTATTCATTATTATTATTATATGAAAAGGAAGTTATGTTAATTATCTGAAAAGGAATGCATGAGATTAGATCTAAAAATTATTTATAATGACACCTAATGTTACCTATTTTCTTCTCACTGTAGAGTGATTGAGCAGTGGTTTACTTTTACAACACTGCTTTAATGCACAAACTCTGGGCCTGAACAGACAGGGAATAACACATGACAAGATGTGGCTTCTAACTCTCACAGCTGTAAAGCGGCCGCTGCCGTAAAGTGTCTCAGTGACCTAAAGCTGCAACACACAGTAGTTTACTCTCTTAAACCCGTATTTGATGCTCAGGTGAAAAAAGGCACAAATATGAAGCATGACATTAGGGCTGGCATTACAACACATTATGAAATAGAGATGCAATGCTGAGAAAAGAGTCATAAAATAGACAGACAACGATTTTCTGGTGCTTATCATGTGTCTACCCCACAACCACAAAGTTGCCACACCATCACAAAAATCTGTTGGAAGGTAGAGAGAAGTACTGTATAATTGAAACAGATCACTAATGTGTTAGTCTTGTGAACTTGCTTCCACCCCAACAAGCTGAGCAAAGCTCTGATTGACTGGAGATCTGTGAATAATCAGACCAAAACAAAAGTAAAAGAGAACATAAAAATCGCACACTGACAGGGGCACAGAAGTGAGGATTAAAAGGATTGTTAAAGGATGAGCATCATCTCTGTCTTGTTTGTTCTCTCTAATTTTTTCCTTGTTCCCTTTGTTACATCACAGAGTGTTAAATATCTGCCACTTACTCAAAATTAAGTTGTTTTTTTTTGGACAAATACCACCAACACACACATTTCCTTTTCAGTGATACTGTGATATCCACAGGAACCTTTATATGGACAGAATGTGAAAGCACTTGCCTGTGTAAGTGTCTGTCACATCTGTGCAGTGTATAGAGCGCTGCCAGATTATAATTTTTAAAGTGTATATGAACACATACTGTAGAGTCAGTCCCTATAGGGCCCACTCTGTTCTCTCTTCTCCTCAGGCATAGTTATCCATCATCTCTCGCACTCCTTCCTCAATGTGTGTGTCCCTCTGCCCGGTTTTACAGTCATTATAGGGCTGTTTTCACCAGGGGCTGCAGGTCCACAGGGACCACCAACAATGTACTGACGGGGGCCCCTGAAAGGAGCACAATGTGGCTAACGGTCCTGTGAACATGAAAACTTCCCAAGTACAATATAACCTTTAAAAAGCACTCCCTTAGTGGTGGTTACAACACTGTGGAGCTACAACGAACCTGCATACATCATTATAAAGGTCAAGACAACACAATTTTACATGTTTCATTACTTCATTTGCTGTGGTTTCAGCTTCCCATTTATTTGTTTTGTGTGATTTACTACAACTGTTTAAACTGAAATACAATGAAAAATACAAGTACCATAAAAATGTAATTTAATTAGTATTTCATTGTGAATAGTCCAAAACAACAGTTGTCAGGTTTTCATTTTTTGGACTTGGGCTTGTAACATGATCACAAAAAGTACTTGGCCTATTTTGGGGCTTAAAATTGTTCTATATCAATATGATTTGGACAAGTGATTTTTACACATGATTTGGTACAAAATTTTAGGAGAAAAGATGGTTTGAGGATGCCTGGTTGTTATTAAATACATGAGACACTTACTGAAATGTTTTAAAATCACTGTTCCTCAAAGAAGGAGAGGAAGCGATGTGGATGTTTCACACACTATGGGCTTCTGGGCCCTGAAAAAGAGAATAATTCATTACCCATGTTCACTTTTTTTCTTAGAGTGTTGCAGAGCCATGTAGATTGTCAAATAATATGCTGTGTTCATACTGTCAACAATGAAATGAAAGTGCATTCTAATAGTGCTGCATTATTTTTGAATTTGTATTTTCCCAGCAGTTCAGACTTTTTCAGACTGCTGGATTAAATGTGCATACTTGATTCAAGAACCACAAAGCCTTTAGGGAGACATTGTGGTTTTGACCATTTCTTCTATTATGCAGACAGGAAGCTATAGATTTCCTCTGACAGCTCTCACAAACCTGACATGTGTTTAAAATTTGAAGCAGATATACTGACCATGATTTGGCTTTGAGTACCAGAGAGCAGAGCTTCCCTTCTTGAATTTCACCCTGTTTTAGTGTCTCAATAAATAGAGCTAACCTGTTGCTTCCTCTTTGTCTTTTCTCTCTTTCACCACATTGGTACATTTTTAATTTAAACATTTTTGCCATTCAAATTTGAATCCTCTCCTGCTTTCCTTCTTTGGCTTTTTCCTATATTTAACATTCTTTGCATCCATCTTACTCTCCCCCATCCCTTCTCCATCACATCTTCTTATATCCCTGCTCCTCCTTTCTTCACCATTTTTTCCTGCTTTTCATCTGTCACAGAACCATGAGAGAGAAACAGCGCTCCACTGTGCAGCCCAGTATGGACACTCGGATGTGGTTACAGTACTTCTTCAGGAGCTTACCGACCCCACCATGAGGAACAGCAGACAGGAGACACCTCTGGACCTAGCAGCGCTGTATGGACGATTGCAGGTCAGTAAGAATGACATACTGTAGGAAGCATGGTTACATATTTCACTATTACTGTATTTTGAATTAGGCCTTTTTTCCGAATAGTGCATTTTCTAAGATGTGGGATATGTTGATACTATTCAGCTTCTATGAGGATTCTTTGGACATGTATACCGGGCATTCAGAATATATGTCTCATTTGAGGGTTTTGCCACAGATTGGGACAGACAGTTTCTGTTTACAGTGAGCTGGGTTGGAAACATACAGTAGTTCCTCTCGTGTACAAAGGTGTCCCACAAACAAACAAAAGTCCACATTTCTGGCTAAAAGGACAAACACTTGTAAACACTATGGGAGACATTTTTGAATATGAGAAAATATGAAAGTTCAATTTTCAAGGCAGTGTTTGATGGAATGTATATTTTCTCAAAATGTTACTGATCCATGTCTTCCAAAGGTGGTTACTCATGTGTATAAATAAAAATAAAAAGAGGAATGTGTCTGAAAACAAATTACTCCAACTTTGCAACAGTGGATTTACAAAAAAATAGTTTCATCCTAGGTGACTGTAAATATTTGTCCCTGTAGAGGCTGTGTTTATCGTACACTGCCTGGCCAAAAAAAAGTCACCACCTGGATTTAACTGAGCAAATGGGCAACAGCCTCCCATTGGATAATTTCTGCATGGGTGATTATGTTTCAGCTGGTGACAAGTGACATCAGAATAGTGAGGAACCATCATCTTGGAAGAAAAAATGTGGTTGGAAAAAAATCTTGAGTGATCATGAGCGGTAATCACTTAAATGTGTGGTGAAATCAAATTGTTAAAAAAAAACCAACAGTAGAACTCAGGACTATGTTTAATAGTGAAAGTATAATCACCCATGTAGAAATTATCCAAATTAAACATAGTCCTGATTCTACTGTTCTTGAATGATCATAACCAGTAATGACTTAAATGTATGGTGAAATCAAATTGTAAAAAAAACAACAGTAGATCAGTTAAACTAACATTGTTCTCAATTACTTAAATAAATGAAATAAATGAGTTTAATTAATCATGTGCATGCCGGACATTTTTAGAATTCATTGACTTTCAAATCTGTAAATGTTCAACGTAAACATGTCACAACACTGACTCAGAGGTCTGAGACCTGCAGTGGTCAGCAGTTTACTTTTTGGGGCACTGGGTTCGTTATCTTTAAGAGCTGAACTCAGTCCAAGCTGGAGATCTGTTTATCTCTCATGAAAGACTTCTGGAATCTGATGGAATTTGATGAGTTACTGAATTTTGTTAATTTTATGGAAATTCTATTTTTTCAGAAACCACCCATCTTCTGCCATTTATATACAGTGTTGTGCAAATGTTTAGGCACCTCTGGTCAAAATTTCTATTAAGGTGAATAATGAAGCCAGGGGGAGATGGAATGATCTCCAAAATGCATGAAGTTATCGATGAGGCATTCCCATTGCATTTTCAAAATATTAGAAAAAGGAAAAAAAAGGCCACAACAAAAGTTTGGGTGTCCTGCATAGTTAGTATCTTGTAGACCCGCCTCTGGCCAGTATTACAGCTTGTAAATGCTTTTTGTAGCCTGTGGAGAATCTGTCAATTCTAGTGTGAGATTTTAGCCCATTCTTCCTTACAAATGTTTTCCAGTTTTCTGTGAGATTTCTGGGCTGTCTTGCACATATTTCTCTTCTCAGGTCTATGCACAGGTCTTCATTAATTTTTAGGTCAGGGGACTGTGAAGGCCATGGCAAAACCATCAGCTTGTGCCTTTTGAGGTAGTCCATCACAGATTTTGGGCTGTGTTTAGGATCATTATCCATTTGTAGAAGCCATCCTCTTTTAATTTCAGCTTTTTCACAGATGGTGTTACGTTTGCTTCCAGAATTTGTTGGAATTTAATTGAATCCATTCTTCCTTCTACCTGTGAATCGTTCCCTGTGTCACTGGCTGCAATACAACCCCAAAGCATGATCGATCCACCCTCCATGCTTCACAGTTGGACAGATTTTCTTGAAACTTTGTGCCCTTTCTTCTCCAAACACACCTTTACTCAAAGTTCTATTTTAACCTCATCAATCCACAGGATGTGTTTCCAAAATACATCAGGCTTGTCTAAATGTTCATTTGCAAACTTTAGGTGCTGAGTTTTGTGGTGAAGACACAGGAGAGGTTTCCTTCTGATGACCCTTTCATGAAGACTATATTTGTACAGATCGCTTACAGTTGAACAGTGGCTCCCTTTCGCTGGCCTTGAGAAGCCTGAGCGCTACAACCCCCCCTTGGAGGAGACACTGTTTAGAGAATGAAGCTCCGCTTTTCACTTTTCCCCCACTTATCACTACACACTCTGAATATGGGTCAAGGTGAACTTTCTGTGGGCATGTGTCGCCATGGTAACTATCATAGAATTTAACATCTGGACTATATACTCTGAGAGAGGATTCTTGACTTGGGGTCAAGTTGAACTTTCTGTGTTGCCATGGTAACTATCATGGAATTTAACACCTGGACTACATGCTCTGAGAGAAGATTCTTGACTTTCCTATCAGAACTGATACAACGCAATGCATCCAGCGAGCACTACTACACACTTACACGCACACCCCAAGTCTCTCTGATACTAATTGCTGTGTCAGTGAATGTTTGTGTAGCAACATGCCTGGTAACTGTGCTTATGGGGTTTTTTTTCTATGTAACAACAATTTTGCTTCCTAAGGAGCCTTAGTCTGGAAACTGTTTTTTTTACTCTCTCTCCAACTGTGACTCTGAAGTGTTGTGTGTTTGTGGGTTTTCTCTCCAACGGAGGCCCATGGTGTTGACGAGGGCCTTCATTGGAGGGGGTCGCT
>JAQQAE010018203.1:0-11256 GCA_029823295.1 Pseudamia nigra
CCCCGCCCCCCCGTCTTCTTTGGCTTGCCCTCGGTGGTTCTATTGGGTTTACTCTCTGTATTGTCATGAGGTCTTGGCCTCTAATTGTGAAGAGATAATCGACAATTGTGATTGGCGCCATACAAATAAAAGCTGCATTGAATTGAACTTTTGATTCCACATTCAAAACATAAATCAGCACAAAAACAGATTAGACATTTATTAGTGAATGTATCAATCCATTTTCTCTCAGATTGTTCTAGTCCAATATTTTGTGTTACCTTTGAACTGTATATGCGTGTATCAGCAGCAAACGGAATACCAGCTTATATTATCACCTTTGGCTTCATTGATAATCTCAGGATCCGTCCCGTTGGCCCCCTCTATCTGTGTATGTGTGTGTATCTGTCTGTCTGTCATTACCTGTTTCAGGTGTGCTGGATGCAGGCAAAGAGTCATACCTGCTGTTCATTTATTCATCAGTGCTTGTGTATTTATTCCGGGTCCTTCCAGCCAGCATTCGCCAGTCCAACCACTAAACTGCGTGTTATTAAGCCCACGTCTGTTCCTGCTCTGCGTCAATTGTTGATTGTGTATTGACTCACCTTGTTCCTCTATGCTCCTAGACCTCTGTCGTCCAGCCGCCTGCTCCTTTGGTTCATGGTCTCCTGTGTTCATCATCCCCGCTTTGTTCCTGTCCCTCTGTCCCACGTCTTCTTCCACCATCTTTGTTTGTCGTTGTCTTGCACCAGTTCCACGTTACTTCATCTCTCATCACTTGAACACTGTGGTGCATACTGTATAATAAACTCACTGAACAGTGACTTGGCAGTGTTGTCCGCTTCCCTCATTGTGACAGAAAATGTGATTATTGAAAAAATACTCAATGTATAGTTACTCTACTCCATCATAGACAATAAATGAAAAAAGACAAATGTTTCTTTTTAGACATAGTGAAGTTTTCTCTGCTTGTAGTAACACAGGAATAGTACACAATTTCCACTTTTTATCAGAGGTTTGTCCAATTCAAGTTACAAAGGACAGGATTCAAGTAGTATTTGTAAATTAGTGACAATGCTGATTGTGTGTCTGGCAAAGGGAGGAAACCACTGAGGTGTCAGTACAAGGCTCCTCTTTCTCCCCGCCAGTGTAATAAATTCAGTGTCTTTTCTCTCATTGCCTTCAGCCCATTATGACTTTAACACTTTGAGGGCCCATTGATTTGAAATAGAAATTATGTTCCAACCAGTTTGGGCTTTTTTCACACAATAAAATAACCAGACATTGTATGAGACAAGCACATGGACAATATTATTTGGAAGAGGATATGGTTCAAAATAATGGGATTCTTTGCATTTCGAATGCAGTCTAATCCGTTTATAATTACACAGTGAGGAAGTGGAATGGTGGTCTGACTATTTGAACGTGTAATCCCCCTCATGTGCATAAACATGAGCACATTTCATCAACAGGGCTGGACTAAGACTTGGATAATTACCTGGGGCAAGGAGTATTTCAACAGACCCTCCTGCCCCCCTTTATTCTGTAAATAATGCATGCAAAGTTGAAATCAGAGGGGCCTAGGCTATGTAAAATTACTTCAAAGGGTAGCGTAAAATTGGGCAGCTCATCCATGTAGACAGGAAATGAACCAATGTTTCTATTGTGAAATAAAATGAGCGTAGATTTCATATCTCTAAACGACAACCGCGGTGCAAGCTGTCAGATAGGATTTATTTCATCCCGAGCATATTGCATGCCTACTTATCAAGTTCTGTTAAATATAGAGGAGAGTCAACCGTTGGTGCTTCTCATCATCAGTGACAGGAGGACTTCCTCAAATGACCACAGTTTCATCGTCTACCATGTGGTCTTGTTTATGCACCCATAAAAAACCTCATTTTGTAAAAAAAAGCAAAGTATACATCAACATTTTTAATTATAACTACTATATTTCGATATTTGTAACTACAGTATAATGATATTTTGTTACAGAGCCAGTTGTTTGTGGCAGCATTAATGTCTAATCAAATAGCATTTAACACTGATGACACTATGTCTACTTCCAGTGCAGTGATGTGCTTGACTCTCCCTGTCATTGATATCTTATCAAAATCTACTGGTCAAACCACTGTAACTGGAAAATAATAAAAATGTACAAAAAACAAAACAGTATACAATACCAGGTTCTGCTTGTATTTGTACTAATTCAACACCGAAGGTTGGTCTATTGACCCATCCTTCTACTAAGTTAAATGAAAACTGGAGAAGTTATTTTTGCTTAATGCCAGACAGACAGAGGTAACCAAATAACTTCTTTAGCACAGGGGGTAAAATACATAAATGACCAATTTTAGATACACTATTCATTTTGTCTATGATATACTATGATGCAGACTTCAGGGTTTTTTTCCACATCAGTGTCTACTGATGTACAACTGTCAAAAGGTAAAAAAAAGAAGCCTTTTTAAGCTTAAGGTTAAATGAGGCCTAGGTTGATTTTCAGCCATCATGGTGCTGCTGCTTCTTGGGTTAATAATACCTTTCTGCTGACTTAGAAATTACACAATTGTAATTTAACTTTTCCCTAGTTCTCACTTTCTGGCCATTTTGTGTTAGTCAGGGGGGAAATAACATGTTTATGCCTGTTAAGTTGTGCTGGAGATATATTTTTTCATCTTCACAAAGTTGGAACATTGCAGTAGAATGTCTTCGCTGAATTGCATAATGAGGACTATATAATCGTTGAGATTTAAAAGCTTACTTAGCAGCAAAGGTACATTAGATGATAAAATTATTAGTGCTTCCTAGGAGAAGGTGGGTTGTCTTGACCTGCAAAAATGCACTCTTTGCAAAAAAGCTGAAGCTGAACAGCACCGTTATGCATCGAAACAAATTGACTTGTTATTGGCATACAATGGAAACTGAAGATGGGAAGATGAGAAGTGTTGAGGGGAGGAAGTTCATTAAGACTAATGGAGTGCAAATGATCTCAGATTAATGACAGTCAAGATGAGATTTGATAGAATAAGTAATATTTTGGAAGCATGCAATTCTTTTCAATATAATCAACAAACGACCCTATTCTGTGCAGAATAGAAAACTCCTTGCACAATAAACGCCATGAAATCTCTTATGGATCTCTGTAATTGAAAGGATACTGCCAGAGTCCCTCCTTACAAGACACCTTGAATGGAGCTGGATTTCTAGATTGAACCACTTCTAGCATAAAGTAAAATGACACAACAGAAAAACAGTTGCAAATACAAATACAATTTTTGATAATGGTAATAATACGATTTATATTTCAGGAAGAAGCAGGTATTTTGTCTGTACAGCACAGTATGTTTTGGAGGCTGAATGACAGGGGTGGAGTGAAACAATTCAGTCTGGGAATTTGACCCCCATCCCAGGCCACCCTATTCATACCAACCACTAGACCACTAATTAGAAGGCTAGCCATATTTGTTGATCCAAGGAGTACCAGACTAGTTACACATTTGGCCAGTATGTGCATCTGAGAACAAAGTTAGTCAGGTTAAAAAAAAAAAAAAACAAGTAAAAATATAATGTTCATGACCAACAAGTAACTTGACTAGTCTGAATAATGAGTTTTAATGTCTGCTATGGCTGTGGGTCTGCTCTCTAACACATTTTACCCACACCTTTTAAAAAGAGAATGAGCTAAAGCATGAGCTCGAATATTTAAATGATTGTAAAGCATCAAACATAAGCATTTGGAAAAACATGACACAAAGAAGTTCATTTACAGTAAAATACAGTATATCCTGTAATAACATGCTATGATCCAAATAATCTAAAAATAGTATCTTTTTTAGAAAATGTATTTAAATCTCATCAAATATAAAATATATTGCGGTGAGGACATGTCTTTGCATTTCTAGATTCTATTAATAAAATAATATTTTAGACCCCACTTTTATACATTAAACAGTAGAGTTTTATGAAAAAATATATAAATACATAATATAGAAGAAAACACACCACACGGTGTTGAGTCCCATATTACCTTGATTATCCAGGTTCTCTGGCTTCTGCCTCAGGTGGTCAAGGGTTTTGGTCACAAAATAGATGCTTACCCTGGAGCCTTAAAAACAGGTGAGCAATCTCAGCATTATGTCACTACATTAAATCTGTCTCACGCTGGTCCCTTTAAAGACCATTCTATCACCATTAAACAGGTCATAATGTCTCTCCATGATTGTTTGAGTGGAAAAGTGGAAAAGAATGGATCCCAGCTTGGCTTTATTTGATTGTGTCTGGTGATGCTTGATATGAGGCAAAGAGAAACCAAGCGCATGTTGGTATTTTTAAATTTGTGTTGTAAACTACTTGCTTTTGCCTTTAAACCTTCATTTCCACAAATTTTTGCTAATACTTAAGACACAAGTAAGTATGTGAGTAAGTAAAATTTATTTATAAAGTGCTTTTCACAGATAAAAAATCACAAAGTGCTAAACATAAAGGTGGCCCCTGAGGAGTAGGCACAACAAGTCAGTAAAATGCTGCTGGGCCTGACCATGCAACACCCGGAAAGTAAGAACTAAGATTTTAAAATCAATAAGAAATTTGACTGGCAGCCAATGTAGGGCTGACAAAACGGGGGTGATGTGGGCTGTTGTAGGCGTACCAGTCAAAAGTCTGGTGCCAGAATTCTGTACAAGTCTGCTTAGAGTCATCTTATTGAAACAAGTAAAAACAGAATTGCAATAATCAATTTGGGCCAATATGAAAGTGTGAATGATCATTTCAAGATCTGATCTTGACAACATTCTCTTTACTTAAAAGAAATGCTACTTACTGTACATCGAAAAGATTCACGTATTGCTCATGTATTACTGTATTTGAGTTTATTTGTTTATAGTTTATTTAAGTGTTTCACTTTACATTGACTGTGCCATCTTAACTTAACGAGGCGTGTGTTCATGAGATTTCTCATTTGCATAAAGAATTACTACACAAGGAGACCTATTCCCTTCCACTTGTACATGACTTTGGTCACAAAAATGTTGTCACTATCACACAGACAGGAAAGCACCAAAACACACAAAAAATAGAGAAGACAGTAGTGTGTGCACATGGAAAAACATAATCAGAGGCACCTGATTCAGAAACTGGAAAATAAGGCCCCTGTTTTACTTTGTAACCTCGTGGACTGCAATGTAAGTTAGATGGACAGCATCAAATATAGCTGGAAATGATAATATTAAAGAAAACAAAGCACCAGCCTTGTTGTTAACTCTGCCAAGAGTGCTAGAATGAATTAAGATTATTTCTGGAACTTTGTTGAACATTGCTTTAATGCAGTGTTTTGGAAGCACCTACTTACAAAAATGGAACATAATATTTACCATTTTTTTTATTGCTGTATAATGGCTTGAAAACCTGGGTTGTTCCACCCTTGTTACTTCATGCTTTTTTGTAAAACTGTAGGAGGAAACTTAAAGCTGCAAGTTATAACTTTTCCAACACTATTTTTGCCAGTTGGATTGCCAGTTTGACAAGATAGTGCCTACCATAAATTATAAAGCCTATAAAGCGCACCTGAATATAAGCCGCCCTCATACATTTTAAGGGAAAAAAAGATTTTGTACATGTATAAGCTGCACCTGTCTATAAGCTGCAGATGTTCACGTTCACCCAGTCTTCAAGAACGTTTTCAAGTTCGGGCCATCTGCTTTTCATACCTCTGAAAGATTTTGTCTTCTTTTTCCATTCAGTCAGTTATTCATGCTGCTGTCTCTGTATCACCATGGATTCATTGATGCCAAGCTTATGTGTTGCAGCTCTATTCCCTTCTGTGACAGACAGGCAGATTGTTTTTAAATTGAAAGCTGCATCATATGCATTTTTTGTGTGTTTTCCATGATGAGGGTATGTGCATGAAGCGCAAAATGACTCATCTGAATAATTTAGTGCGTGTGCGTTTGATTTACCACAATTCAGTTCCATCGGTCCACTGTGACCTATTCGCTAATTTCATGAAGCTAATTTCATGAAGTGGCATGAAGCCTGTCATACATTAGCCGCATCGTTGTTTAAGCCGCAGGTTCAAAGCATGAGAAAAAAGTAGCAGCTTATAGGCCGGAATTACAGCACTTGAACATTTTTCGTTCATGGCTCAGCTTGGTAATATAATGCCACATTAGTGCCACACTAATAGACTCCTGCCCAAAAAGACTGAGGGCTGGAATAAAAGCCAAAGGTGCTGCAACAAAGTATTAGTTTAAAGGTGTGAATATTTATGCAACCAGATTATTTTAAGTGTTTTATATTTTATATTTTTTTATATTTCCCCTTTGAAGGTTTCAGCTTGATTTTCAATTGCTTTGTACAGGTTATAGGTCACATTAAAGGTGGAAAAAGCTGTGGTATTATTTATCTTGGTGTCAATTTTTTACATCACAAAAACCTGGCATTTGAACAGAGGGGTGTAGACTTTTGAGATCCACTGTACATGTACTGAGAACAGCCACCAGTGATCTGCATGATTCTACATCATGATACAACATCATGTAATGGAAACACAAATCAGGTTGTCCAGAGTCGAGATGAGTTGAGCTCACAGTGCTGATGGAAAAGTAAACTTGCAATCACTGCCGACCAAACGACCTCCTGTTAAACATCCAGATCAGGATCACTGCAGTTTGCACCTTTATCACTAGGTGTCATTAAACAATATTCTAAGTATAGTAAGGTGTTTATTATTTCTTGTGAATCATTGTCCAAACTGACCTATAAAGTAGTAGACCTGTAGTCCATGGTAAATCACAGTTACTTCATGACCTGTGTGTTCTGCTGAGGCTGCTGTGTTAAGAGTGAGACACCTGTGAGGCTGTCCTCATCCTGGGAATGCTTGGAGATTTATTGCCTATTGATACACACCCTCACTGAACACACCCCCAAAGACACGCACAGTACATTGTTGACTCATGAGTTGCACAGCCTCAAGCTCATGAATCATTTTCTTAAAAAGAATATATCCTCCTTCCTCCCCTCTCCTTTTCTGTGATTTCACATCCTCTGTCAGCGAGACAAAGTACAGTACTCACTGTAGAGCCAAATGAAGAATGTTTTTCCCAGCCGTCATATGTTTGTCAGGTGTGAAGATGTTGCGTGATCTTTTACACACCAATGACATAGTGACACAAGTGTTTTATAACCTTGTAATTCTTGAAGTGTCTTCTGTTTGTACATTGACTTTACATTTTCCTCTTTCTTAGCTTTCTTTGCAGAAATATAGACAACTTGATTTATCATTCACTGCATTCTTCCACAGAGCATTTCGGCCACAATCATATTATTGATCTGAAAGCAGTATTTTTGATCTGAAAGCAGTATATGTATATATATTTTTTTTACTACAGCCAAAAGTTTTAAAGGACAAACTATATCTGTGACTCAAGACTACTTCCTCCTCCTGTTGTAGCACATTGTGTCTGTGTTTGCTGTAGTGACATCGCAAAGGTACAATGACAGACGTAATAAAAATAAACCTGCCTGTCGGGGCTCACTTCTACATTTATCAACCCATCTGAGTGAGCCTTCTGGGCTGGTTCAGCCTGGGAAACTCCATTTGTCACCTGCCTAAATGCTGCCAATGTACACGGAGTCCCACTGCCTGTGTCCTTTATAGAGAGTAGATGCAGGCTTTATTTACGTCTGGAAAATTACACATTACACAGCATGAGTTCATCAAGTTTCATTACCTCCGTCAAGGAGGTTATGTTTTTGTTGGCTTTGGTTTATTTATTTGTGTTTGTTTGTTCACAATATAACTTAAGTGATGAATGGATTGGATGGAATCTTTCAGGATAGTTCAGAAACAGGGTTGCAAAGGGTCAGAAAACTGTACAGAAATTTTTCATGGGAAGTTAAGCTGGGGAATTTTGGAAATTTTGTCTCTCAACAGGGATTTCAAATTTAGCTGGGGAAAATACACTGTATTTTTTAAAATTTCAGTTTATAAAGGACAGCGTAGTCTTACAAAAATTATTCGTAAGAATAAAAAGATATGTGCACCAGATTTAGCAAAAAGCTAATTTCCATCTGTAGTGTGTACAAAGAACAATAAAACAATACAATACACAATTAAAACATCAATACCAGACTATAACCCAGTCACATACATAAGACAATCCTTATCAAATACATAAGACAATACTTATAAGTGGTGTAAGTCAATAGACTACATCTTGCGCACACACACATACACTAAAATGTCATTAAGACAGAATAAACAGTAAATAGGCAGGACCTAGTGGTGGCACCTCTGATTCCCCAGGAGACATTTTTTAGTGTTCAGGCAGAAGTCATTATAGTCTGTAATTGTTTTCATGTCACTAGGCAGCATGTTCCATTCTCTGATGGCCTTGATGGAGAAGGCAGATTGTCCAAAAACAGAGCATATATGTGGGACTTTGCAGTCACCCTTCAATGCAGATCTTAAGGCTCTCGTTCTCTGCTCAGAACAGGCTACCACATAGTAGTACCACATTTTAGCATAATTGTAACTAAAACAACCAACAAAACAATAATTTCATGCAAGTGTGCTTGGGAATATCTATGCTATGTCTGAATCACATGCACATAGCAGCACACATTTTAGATCCTCGGGCATAAAACTATAGAAGACACACATTGGGGTTAATATATTTGATCTATCATATCAATGCTTAACTAGCCAATATCACAAGAAAATGTATTCAACAGTAGCTAGCTAACTGATAAGTAAGATGTAAGCTATAGCTAGCACCAATTTATTGACCATTTAAGAGGCTTCAATTGTGATGCTGCATTTTCTGCTTCCTGCAGTTTGTTTTTCTGTACATCAATTGTAAAATATTTGAAGATTGTTTGCCTAGCCTAACTATTTATATATCTGTTCATGCCATTGCAAAATATTCTTGGTTCTAGAAATCATTTGTGCATGTGATAGAAGAATGCACAGTGCATGTAAGGGGTGTGGCCTCAATACCCCAGCAGTAAGTAGTGTGCTATGTACATGTGATTGAGGAATAGCATAGGTATTCCTCAGTATAGTGCAGTATTCCTCAGTATTCCTAGGTATGTTTACATGAAATCTGGTTGTTTTAGTCACAATTATGCCAAAATATATTGTCCCCAACTACATTTAAAATCCCTCTTTAGGGCCAACCAATTTTATATATTCCGAGTTTATTCCCATAAATTCCCATGGAAATTTCCAACTTTGAAAATTCCCAGAATTGTACAACCTTGTCAGAAATGGTTCAAGGACCAATTGATTAAATTCTGGGGGTGATCTGAATCATCAGAATCCAGAAGATTTTTAAAGGATTCTTCACCATTCAGCCAAAATTCAACATTTGTCCTTGTAACATCACAAATAACACCCAGAAAATGTAGCCAAATAACATAGGATAACACCATAATATTCTATCAAACCACATTGTTTTATTCAGATGTAGGCAAAATTCCAAATATACAGTAGCGATCCAGAATACTTATACGTACATGGATTGAGGAAAAATACCTACTGTAAGGTAGTAAATAAAGCAATAGACATGCAACTGATATCAGATTGTAGTAGAACGTCTGCTGATTCAGTAATGTTCCCACGGATTTGGCGTAGCTTCAGCATTTATGGTGCTAGATCCAGAAGAAAACCAGCATGAAGTAAATATTATTTTTCATGAATAACTATTGAACTAATATATGTATATAATGCCAGATGCTAATGGTATTTTTTCATGGTCAAAGAATCTACTACAGTGGTACCCCGGGTTGCACAGACATGTACAGTGCACACACAGCACATGCAGTAGAACTCCTACAGTAGATATGACTCAGCTATAGTGAAGTTCACACATGGACAGGTAAAACCACTTGATGCAATTGCTAGAACACTAAAAGAGAAGTAGTGATTTTGTCAAATGAAAAAAGACGAAAACAAAAACCTTGCAAAGCATTATAATTGTCAGAACAAGAAATAAGAGCCACTTGAACATTTTTTTCAGTGAAGTCATACATTATTTATCTGGAGAGTTTATATCAGATTGCAGATACTGAGGCTGAGCACAGAAGCCATTTTACATCCCAGTCCCTACCCTGTGTTTTATGATAAATGTTCTCAAAGTGCTCTGCATTTTACCCAGAGTGCACATAAACTACAGGCTAGCTAAAGCCATAATTCTCCCAGACCCACTCTCACGATTACTAGGACCGCTCCACAGATTCTTATTCAAAGGCCCCTGAAAAAGACCATTGAATATTCACCAATATCAGCCATAATTTAGATCAGCTACTAAGAACTGACATTTTGGTAAGTTATAAAGCATCTGCAATATTTTTCCAGAACATATAATTTTCATTGATTGGTGAATGCCAGCTGCAAAGTACGTGGTAAGAAGAAGGAAGAGTCCAAAATTAGTTTTCATTAAGAAATTATTAGCTGTAGTGGATTATATACATGGTAATTGTGATCAATGTGAAAGCTGATTCCAGAGAAGGAGGTCAAGGGTCTGCTGTCACTATTATGCAGTGATGTAGGGTCAGAGTTCACCTGACCTGCTGCTGCATGAATCATCGCATAAAAATAGTGTTTAGAGGATCATTGACTTTTCCATAAACCTGCACTTAAATCAATTAAGACCAAACGTTGATGATGTTTTCTCGCTCCAATAATGAGTCAGAGCGGGAGAGGGAAGGAAATTTGTTTATTAACTTATTAATAAGACAAGTGACATGTGCATAAATCATAATCTGTTGTAATTAACTCATAGTACTTGTGCCCATAGGGAGGAAGCAGAGAGGTACAGTAGTTGTAACCACAATGGAAAATGTTAATGATAATTATGGAAAATTATAATGGTAAAATGTATGAAGACCCCACTACCCTGTGTTAATTTTATTAATACAGTGTGGTGAAAAAGTGCTTTCCCGCTTCCTGATTTCTTACTTTTTTGCATATTTGTCACTCTTAAAGGTTCCAGATCATCAAGCAAATTTAAATAATACATTTTAGAAAACACAAGTAAACACAAAATGCATTTTTTTAAAATGAAGGGTTTTTTTTTTTATTTTTTAGGGAAGCAAAATCAAAACCTACATGGTCCAGTGTGAAAAAGTACAGGCAGTTCTCGGGTTACGAACGAGTTCCGTTCCTACGGTCGCGATGTAACCCGAATTTCCGCGTAATCCGAAATTAACCCTTTAATACCCCCTAAATACCCCTTAAATCTCTAAATAACTATCCAAATACTGTATTTTCCCTTT
>JAQQAE010018204.1:0-11256 GCA_029823295.1 Pseudamia nigra
ATAATTCTGTTGAACTACAATTCAAAAGCAATGTCTGATTTTCATTGGTTAATTTTCATAAAATTTATATTTATTATAACTTTTGTCAGACTCAAGTTATTTCTGTGACTATTATGTGTTTTTCTGTCATTTACAGAGGGTACCAACAATTTTATCCACATCTGTATATCCTCCAACAATGAAAAGCTTTTGTTTGAACACCACCATCCAGTTGAAATTCTAAGCCAAGGAACCCTCACTGCCCCGCCGAAAAAAAAAAAAAAAGTCCAGTCTGCCTGCTAATCTGCAGCCCATTGTCCTTTTGAACAGCATTTGGAAAATATTGTCAACTGTTGTGCTCCATTGTATCAGGCACAAAATCTACACTGGGTTTTATCACAGTGCCTTTAAGAGGGGATGCAGCTGTGCAGACATTGTATGGGTTCAACACATGCTTGTCTTTGTATATATGTCATGTCCAAACACTTTTACAAATGGGTGTAGACATGTATCAGACCTTCAACACCATCAAGATGTCAAAAGTCGTTGAAGTGTTGCAACAGGCAGGCTGCAATGAGGATGAACTGAGACTGGTGAGACTATCGCTGGCTGGAATCAAGCTAAACGTCCTTGTGAAATCAACCTTTTCAGCTCACTTTGAAACAACACTTGGGTCCCCACAAGGAGACAGTCTTTCCCTGTACTGCTCACTTGTTGCCTGGCTGGTGCACTCTCATCAATATGGATGCGCTCTACAAGAGCCAACCCTCCAGTTCCCTTTCTGGTTATGCCACTAGAGATGGAATGCGCAGATGATGTTGGCTTCATGGACAGCACACTAGAAAGACGTCTCCCAGCAGCTGCTCAGGACATGAAAGAGTCAAACTTAATTATGACTAAAGCCAAGACAGAATTCACCCATGACTACCTTGCTGACACACACTGAAAATAAACAAGAACAGCCACCTTATCTAAGGAGAAGAGGAAAATTCTAGGGTACCTCCTCTGCAGCTCCTATCACATAGAAGCACAGTGTATCGCGGGCAACATTGCTTTTCGATCCTTCTAGAAAATCTGGATCAGCAGAATAAAAATTCTACTGATAAAAATGTACAATTGTGAAATTCCATATGTGTTCCAATGACTGCAACAACTGGGAACATCCAAAATTAAGTTAACCATGGACAAACTGGATTCCTGCCTGTGCAACATTACAGGGCACCAGTGGCCAAAGATCATAAATTCAAACAATAGGCTACATAAGATATGTAACATCATAAGTTGCAGAATCCAGATGGTCTATGTTGAGACATGTAATAATGATGCCAACTGACACACATACACAAAAAGCCCTAGAATTTGCAACAATAAGGTCATACAAGTTCAAAGCCCGCAGAGGATGACACTGCACAAATCTACTTTGAAGGCCTGGAGCTTTAAGAACTGCAAAGAAACTTCAGGAGCTAAGGATGCTGGGTGGGAATAAGGCACACTGAAACAAAATGAAGAAAGACTGATTACAGCTGCAGGATGTTTACCACTACTGCAGCCGCAGAGCACTGCTGATGATGATAAATGAAGTTATTTTCACATTTTTTATTATCAATCTATTAGTCAGATTATTTCCTTCAGTATTTTCCTCCACTTATTTTTTATTCTACAGTTTTTAAAAGATTATTGTACAGTACCTTTTCACTTCGTGACATTTTAATGCCTCGCAGTTTTTGTTCTTCACAGGCCTATTTGAAGGTTTAGTCTAATGTTATTAAGAGCTGGTAAGAATCAACAATATATAAATCAAGGTAGTGTGTAAGATTTGAGAAAACAGTAAAAAGAAGGTTGTTCTAGAAGTGTTATCTTTGTCGAGCAGTCAACAGTGCAAATGTAATCAGATTGCAGCAGCATAAAACACAAGGAAATGAAGCAAATCTTCATATCTGAAAGGCTGAAATAATTCAAGCTGGTTTAAAGCTTTAAACACATACTGCATTTCATTGAAGGTCATGCTTGTGTAAAATCAATACTACAACTTAAATATCACCCTGAAAGTAAACAGACTTTTCATTGACACAGGCTTCACTGTGAAACTGGCTTTGATGAGCCTGATTAGACGTTGTTGCAGGCTGTTCAGATTAACAGTTGACTGTTTGTGTGTTCAGTGCCGGTGTGGGTCGTACGGGGACATTCATTGTCTTGGATCGGGTTCTGCAGCAGTTGGACTCTAAAGGAACCATCGACCTGTACGGCTGTGTGTTTGACCTGCGGCTGCACCGTCAGCACATGGTCCAGACCGAGGTATCCTGATGCTGATATGATATGTAACTGTAACTGCTCCTGTAAGTCATTAAATATCCATTATGCAAAAAAACACGGGTTCTAATTGGGGGAGATGTGGTTGCGTTTCCTGACTTTGAGGTAAATGAAGGTCTCATTTGGATGCTGCTGAACAGAAGTCGCTGAATAACAGCTGTGTGTTTTCAGGATTCTGTGATTCTCATCCTTCACTCTTGTTTGACATCATCTTTCCCAATATTTAAATTAGGACTCAAAATGGATCTCAGAGCCATTTTATTGGGAAATCCATTTGTTTACTCATTTTTTGTTTTTATTGTTGATATTTTGATCATTTTTGTTCATTTTCTGTCTGTTTGTGCTCGTTCTGTTGCTTTTTTGTCCATTTTGGATAATTAGTTAACTTTCGGATTATTTTGTTAATTTTCTGATAATTTTTGTTCATTTTCTAGATATTTTGTTCACAGTCCTCTCTCATTTTGCGCATTTTAGTTACATTAAAATCAACAAAAGTGGATTGAAGCCTTGGTTCTTCAAAGAAACCTTTTTTCTAAATACAGCTGAGACCAAAATTATTAGCCCGCCTGTGAAAATGTGATTCTTTTCAAAATGTTCCCCATGCTTCTCACTCCAGTTTGAGATACTTAGAAACACTTTGTTAAGTTTGTATGTCCTTCTCCTGCTTTGTGTCCATCAACAATCCTTCTCTCTTCTAAACTCATTTCTTTTGTTTTGGCATGATGCTTACAAGTCATCCCTCAAATCCTTTCCTTACGCCTTGAAATGCTCTGCTAAAATTTGGCACTTGTTTAAAACAGCACTTGAGAAAAAATCTGAAAAAAGAAATGTCCATGAAAACATGTCCAAAAACATGTAAACAAGTCATCACAGAGGCAGCACAAACCTCCACTGAAGCAACTCAGTTTAACAGTTGTTTCCTATGTGTGTAACTTTAAGTTGCAGTTCCCCTGACAGACATCAGATGGAGCAGTCTAGTCATTTATACTAATTTGTTTAAACAAACAAAACAGAAACCAGTCATAAACGTTAAAAAACATCTTGCATCCACATGGTGATTGGCATCATACTAAAATGGTTGCACTTTTCATTTATTTATTACTCTGTATTTCCTTTTTATTGCTGAAAGTGTAAAGTTGCAGATGCACAAATTGATACCGTAAAAAAAATCAGCTTCCTTGGCAAAGGTTAAAAAGGTCAATACTTGAATGCAAACTATTTTCTATATTTTTGAAAGCACTTGACAATGTTTACATTTGTTTTGTGTGTGTTTCAGTGTCAGTACGCCTTCCTGCATCAGTGTATTCGAGATGTCCTCCGAGCCAGGAAGCATCGCAGCGAACAGGAAAACCCCCTGTACCCCATCTATGAAAACTTCAACCCCGAGTACTGCCGTGGTGAGAGAATCAGAGAAATGATTGAACTCATAAGTGACGTGTTAAATTAGTAGGGTAGATGACTGGAAAATCTTTCCAACATCATCTTTGGCACTTAGAGCCTACTTATTTAGAAAACCTCAGAGTGGAACCTTTAATGACCCTATACCACCCTGCCTCTGCTCGGGACCCCAATGACTCTGTATCAACCCTGGCCCAGGTGAAATTAGGCCAGGATCAGCTGCACATAGAGAAATGTGACTGATCCCAAATCAACTCTATGCGTCCGATCGTCTTGTACATGATTGAATGTACCTCGCACACAGCTGCAGATTGACACCACAACTCACACCTGGCAACTGGCGCCATCTATCGACAGTAAACATTGATCCGATTGTGACACGTCCAACAATCATAAAAGTCGTGAAATAGAGTTGTGACCACAGCACATTGCCAAGACTGAGTCCTGGCAATTCAACATGTTGAATTGGCACAGTTTCTGTCGGGATGATATCTGGGTCGGGAACCATCGCACATCAAGCAGATTTCCAGTTGAGTTGAGATGAGGTGAGTCGCATTTCTCTATGTGCGGTGAGCATAACAACGCCTAGGATGAAAAGGCGGAGTCCTCAGCCACAGAGGATACATTTTCTGGATGCCTGCATGAGCCAACTTAGAACTGAAGATGCTCCCTGGATAGGTAGCATCTTCAATCATCTTCAATCCAAAATATCCCGTCCAGTCGACGCTAGAAAACCACACACGTTGCATTTTGTTGATTATATTCTAGATTTTCTGATCATTTTTGTTGTTGTTTTTTTTTTTGTTTACAATTCTTCCTTTTTTTTTTGCATTTTGTTGATTTTTGGAATGGAACTGTCACAGTAGAAAAAGAAAGTTTTTCACTAGTGAAGTTTTCAGCCGGGGTGTGAACAGTGTGCACATGGGAACATTAGTGTACGTTTAGTTTTCTCTGGCTGCGTAAACAGTGGATTAGGAATTCTGTCTTTTTCAGTGAGGGGAAAATAACAGATTAGTGCACATGGAAATATAATCATGTAGAATTGCTGTGAGTTGAACTGTACTGACTCGTGTTTTCTTTGTGTCTGTAGATTTCATCTATAACGGACGCTGAACAGAAAAAGATGTCAGTTCTGCAAGGAAAGAGAAGAAACTCTGCTCTTTTTGCTGAGAAACACAGCAAAAAAGCCACATATCAGAAAGAACACAGGGAAGCAAAATGTATTTCACCAATTAAACAGTTTTTTTCTATTCAGGTGTGTACATCATGTTACTGCTTTTAGATCAAGTTTGAGAAAACAAAAGTACAATCAGTGAAGACCTGGGACTAATCACATAAAATAAAGGTTAACATGTCCTATTTAGCATTTATGAGCAGACACATTTATTCTTTTGTAGATTTTTTTTTCACAAAGCTATAGCTGAAATAATGTAAAATATACTTTCATAGCAGAAAACAGCAGTTGATAAATCAAATACTGGACATTAGCGAGTATTTGTTTTTTGTATCAAACACATTGTAGCGTATATAAATCTCTTTTAATGCTAATTACTGCTTATTATTGCTAAAAATGGGATTTAAGGGAGGTGTTGCTGATTAAAGGGAAGTGTTTAAATTAGCAAAGCGTGACCAGTTTAATTTTATTTCTCATTTACTGACAAATTCAATTTTATTTCTAATATATGTCAGCAGTTAGAAATTACATGCGGTGTCTAATGCTTTAATCTATGTAGGATTAGGTCAAAGGTCAATACTAAATTAAGGAAATTGATTAACACTTTTATTCCCCACCTGAACAAAGTTGTTGGGCGGGACTGGTTATAGTGGTGAGCTCTGTTCATAGGTGTCCCTCCCAACATTTGCCTCTGTATCCCCAATGTCCCTGGACCCAAACTAACCAGACTTGGCACATGGGTAGTCAGGGTAGGGGGAAGGGTTACTATGGCAACCACCGCAAAATTTTCATATTAATTAGGTCACCACATGAATAAATAATAAAAACATATTGTGATGTAGAGTATCAAAATAACTATAGCTTGAGGTAAATTTTAATATGTCATAGATTAGATACACCTCTCACTCATCAAATGATCTTTAACACCACTGGGGTTTGAAATCATTGCATTTTGAAAATTTCATCTACCCCTGGGTGATGGGCTGATGCTGATTCCAAGCATGCTGTGACCTTCAAGGAAAATGGTCAAGGTCACAGTCAGTTTCAAAACTGGATGGGGACCAGTTTTTCACAGCTTCTTGTCAAAGTCATTCTGATTCAGAGTGATGAACTCTTTAATTTGCGGGATCCACCAAAAACTGAAGCCACTTTGTATTTTATTTTTATTTTGTCACAATGATGTTTCATTGTTTCATATAAACTGGGACATCCATCATTCACAGCCTTGTGCCAGATAAATTACCCCAAATATTTGAACCCCATTAGCGGTGTGTTTAAGAGAAACACGAGTCAGTGATTATTTGAGGTGTTTGTGTTCAGATCTGATGATGAGGATAAAACCTAATGAGCAGACTGATCACAGGGGAGGAAAGAGCCATTTATTTTTATACCCTCGACAATCACTGCAATATATAAGCTGTTTATTTAAAAAACCTACACATATTGCTGTATGTAAATATTGATGTAATACTCCTTTTTGATATAATAAATAATATAATATGTCTAAAGTTTTAATCCTGTGTAATAAATAGCTACAAGCTACAATAACCTGTTGCATTTAGACTTTTATGAGTCTCTGTCTTTAGAAATGCATTCAACATAAAATAGCTGTTTATTATAAGATATTTTAAAAATCTGAATACAAGTGTCAAAATTCACCGTTTCTGTTTGTCCAGGTTATGATTAAAACTCAGTTTTATAGCTTGTTGTATGTATCTCTGCCACAAAAATATTTGTTTCTGCCCGAAGGATTTGAAAGTTTTACATGAAAAAAATATGAAAATCAATGTATTTCCTGTCGGATCACTGTAGTCTGGATATAAAGTGCCAATTAAAACAGCTGCCAAACTGTATGTGTGTGTTTTGAGATAATAAAATTTTGAATACCCTTAATATTCATGATGTCCATAATTATTATTTCACCATCTTTATAAGCCCCTTTAACCCGAGAACAGCCATGGCAACAAAATTATATGGAGCTGCTGTTTTTTATTTTTAATAAAATATTGAAGCCTTTCAGTTTGTGACTTTTCCTAAAATTTTACACTGTCACTACTTAAATATAGTCTATTGAAATATATATATTTATACCTACAACACCCACAGAGTAAAATTTACATGCTTAATTTCCTTGTGACTGAGGATTCTAGACAACAGTGTTTGTGTGATCTGAAAGGAATGGCAAGTCATTTATAATAGTTAACAATGGAAACAGACAGATTTATCATACAAACATATTTTTCTTATTATGGTTTTTAATATTTTTCTCTTTCACTTATATTACTTCCCAGCCAGAGCCAAAACATAGCTGATGGTTATACAAACTCAAATCAGGACTTACTTAGTATTACTTAGTACAGTGACAGAATGAATAATGAATAGAAATGGTGTGTGGATGGTGGTTCTGGGTACAGTACATAGCAAATCCTGGTGGTTCTAGTGTTAAACATTCACATAGCTATGTCATATAGTGCCCCTTTTTGTGCAAATGCGACAAGTTCCACACTGGGCCTTTTTCACTTTGTGCATTACGTTTATACAGTGACTTTTTCTGGGTAGTTGATACGAGTTTAAAGGAGAAGATCAGGACAAGCACATGTCCAGCATGAAACATAAAACTGACCTATCTGTCCTATTTGTTTCAAAGACCATCCAGCATCATGAAGTGCTTTAATGCAGATTCTTCAGTGAGTTCTCCATGTTTTACCATTTTAAACACGAGTGAGGAATTTCAAACTGAACTGATGTTTTATACCAAATTTGAGCCAATTCAATCACTTTCTGTTCAGGAATGCAAATAAATAGCTGTAAGGTGTCATCTTAAAAAAGATCTCATCTTAATCAAAAAAATAACAAAATGCTTTATGATGCTATTTTTTTGTAAAACAGTAAATTCTAAAATTCATAGATAACAACAATATTCATATTTTAGCATTAAAAATATAATTTCAGTTAAAGAGGTTGTGCATATTGGTGCATCAACCATTACATAAAAATAAAATAATTTTGGTGATAATACTGTAGTTGTGGCATAACCCTTTCATTGAAAGGTGGTCTAATAAATTTGTTAAACACTGTAAATGATACAGGACTAAAACCTCACTTTGAGGTCTGAAAGTTTGGAGTTTTACTGTAACACTGTAACCACGTCATTCACAACGGCCTAAACCTGTCCCACTTTCAACCATCAACATGTCCAAATACTGTGTACTGCATTTAGGGGAAGTACCCTTAGTATTGGTACAAAAAGGTGAGAGTGGGCTGCAGTATAACATACATTGTTTCATCTCAAATATAAAAAAATACACAAAGTTAACAAACTAGATGGTCCAAGAAGAACAACTTTTCCCCCAATTTGTGTTAATGTGGAGAGCAACTTTTCAAACTTCTGAAATCCATATTGATCTAGGGCACAGCAAGACCAGAGCAGAACTGGGTAACCCACATATGACAGGCATCAAGGCCCCTAAATCCCCAGGACCAAACTGGCACTGGCAGAGGTTTATACAGCGGCATAATTAGACATGGTGTGACCCCCCCCCCACACACACATTCACTGTGTTAGCGGTGAACATAGGTTTAACATCATCCACCATCGCTCTGGAACTGCTCTAAAGCTCTGGGTTATAGTTCATTAGTGCTGGAACCTAAAATGGACCATGTGGGTGCACACTACCAGATGAGCTACCGAGGCATCCAACATGTGTTCATTTTATTCTTTTTTTTTTTTTTTTTTTTTTTACAACATCATATTATGGCCAATTTCAACTACAAAAATGTAGAAGAGGTGATGTTTTGAGAAAAAAAGTAAAAATTTTCAACTTTAAACTCAGATTTGTGAGATTAAAACTCTGAGATTCTCTGAAAACATAGTGAGAAATTTATAAAAGTATCCATGTGTGTTTTTGTCCAGGATATCACTTTAAACCAGACACCGACATTCAACTTTTGCTTCATGTCTGCGCTTTATCATCTAACCACGTTATACCTATACTTTGAAACTGGATTCAGCAGGAAGGAGATAAACCTGATTTTAGCCCAGACTGAACATACCATAAGGGGACCCCCCACAGGGCTGGTTTAGAAGTCACAAATTTGTGAGATTAATACTTGGAGATTCTCTGAGAATTAAAGTGGTAAATTTATGAGAAAAAAACTTGTAAAATTTCAAGAAAAAGTCAGCTATCCTCTGAGTTATAAAGTCCTAAATCTGTGTGAAAAGAGTCAGAATTTCTCTGATTATAATGTGGCAAATCTGTGAGAAAAAATGTGAAAATTTCTGAGAAAAAAGTCAGAGATTCTTTGAGATTAAAGTCAGAGATTTGCTTCAAAACGTTATGTGTGCCTTTACTTATTCTCTTCTTTTTTTTGTTCATTTTCTTTATTATTTTGCAGATACATCTTGGTGCTTTTTTGAAATTCCGTGCCTTTTTAAAATTATTTTGTGCATTTTCTTGATTATTCTGCCCTTGTTAATTTTCTGTATTGCCTTGTTCACTAATTTGGGGGGTATTCTACTATTTTTTGCTCATTTTCTTAATTAATTTGTGCATATATTTTGGTCCTGTTTGTTGTTTTGATGTTGTTTTATTATTCTATTATTTTCTGTATTCATGTTCTTGTGTACTTTGTTAACTTTTGTTCATTTCTTGATTACTCTGAATGTTAAAAAGGCCACTGCTTCTTTGTATGGACTGAAACCTGTCCCTTACGTACGGAAACACGCTGCTGTCGGTGGAGGTGGGATGCACGTCATCGGCACAGTTCAGCCCGGTTCTTACAGCATCTGTGTGACAGGTAAAAGTGAGCTAGTTTGAAAGTGGAGAGCTGGACCGTGGACTGTGCTTGGTGGTTCATGTGTCTTTGTTATTGCAAATGTTAGAGCTAGATATTTTTATAGAGCTCTAACTGGACTCTATGCAGTGGCTTGCACATCTGATCCTATTTTTTCTTTTTAATTTAATGCTATTATTCTTTTTTTTTTTCAGTTTTGTATTACTGTGTTTATTTTCGTGACTACTTTGTACATTTCAGTTATTTTTTTCAATTTAGTGCTTAGTTTGTTAATTTTTGGAAATCATACTTATCATCACGACTAGTCATACTGTACAACTCAGTCCCACAAACTTGAACCAGTGCAATAAACACAAAGCAGGGTTTTCTTTTTTGGATCTAGATGTAACTGTGTTCATGGTGGTTTAAGATGAGAAACAGAAGCATAAAAGCACAAACGTGCTACAAGAGGTTTGGGATTAGAGACCACTTTAGTCCAAGGTGAGACAGGGTCAAAATGTGCACAAGAGTCGTTGAATATTAATCATTTATGAAGACAAGTGGTGCGTTGTCTGTTTCCTCTCATCTACTAGGAGGTCATTCAGCTCTTGACATTGTAATGGGATTTAATTTGGTTTTTTGGGGGGGGGGATAATTTTGATCTCAACAGCAAATAATAGTAAATGACAGTAAATGGTCTTATTTTCCTAAACTTGATTCAGTAAAATATTTTTTAAACTAATGGTTGTAGTAGCACTATTAGGAAGTCGCGAGTATAATAAGTCCAAGGCATGTGGTTTTCCGTCTGTCGACTGGACTGGAAATTTGGTTTGGTCTGTCCCATCGACAGAAGGAAAACCACACACCTTGGATATCATGACCTGGATGAGTGAGAATCTTCACAGACAAGTATAGTAAGTGATTTTCATGTCTGTACAATGCTTCATTGTGAAGTTACTGAAAATTATTTGTGGCCTCTCTTTATGTTATTGCACTCTCTCTGTTGATCTGGCATAGAAATCAATATCATTTACAGTATACTACTTGGAATATAGCTGACTTCAATGAAACTACAGTTGCATCTTGTTGTCTGCCTTACTACGATCAGACACAGGTATGATTTGTCTCTTAACAACTTGCCGTTTATGAGCTATTTGGTGCAGAAGGTTGAATCTGTGAATATCTGTCTAACTTTGTCCAAGTCAATAAGACATTATTAACAGATGGGTTCTTCTTCTCCTCATTTTCCTTCTCAGTAACATCTGCTGCAAAATGCACAGCCTTCCATTAAATATCAACTTAAATATTAAACTGTAAACGTCAACCTCACTGACATCCATGCATCGTGTTTCAAGTGTGACGTGTTATTTGTTCTACTGCGCATGCGGGTCAATCCAGGAACATCAATAGTTCATGCTAGAATCTGATGTACAGTATATACATATTTCAAAGAGTCAACCTGTCAACCAAAAAATCTGACCTGGGCAATATATACAAATTGGGCACTTTTAATGGAGCCAAACTCACAGTGAAGTAAAAAAAAAAAAACATATACAGTGGGGACAATAAGTATTGGGAAATGTAAAAATGTGCAAGTTCACCCATTTAAAAAGATAAGAGAG
>JAQQAE010018205.1:0-11255 GCA_029823295.1 Pseudamia nigra
ATGTGTGAAAATGATGTCTCATGCTCCCTGAACCACTCTTTCACAATTTGAGCCTGATGAATCCTGGCATTGTCATCCTGGAATATGCCCGTGCCATCAGGGAAGAAAAAATCCATTGATGGAATAACCTGGTGACTGAGTATATTCAGGTCGTCAGCTGATCTCATTCTTTGACCACATACTTTTGCTGAACCTAGACCTGACCAACTGCAGCAACCCCACATCATAGCACTGCCCCCCCACAGGCTTGTACAGTAGGCACTAGGCATGATGGGTGCATCACTTCATCTGCCTGTCCTCTTACCCTGATGCACCCATCACTCTGGAACAAGGTAAATCTAGACTCAGACCACATGACCTTCTTCCATTGCTCCAGAGTCCAATCTTTATGCTCCCTAGCAAACTGAAGAAGTTTTTCCAGTCAGCCTCACTGATTAGTGGTTTTCTTGAGGCTATACAGCTGCTCAATCCCAATCCCTGGAGTTCCCTTTGCATTGTGCGTGTGGAAATGCGCTTACTGTATATGCTTAGTTAAATCCAGGTGGCGACTTTTTTTTTGGCTAGGCAGTGCATTACTTTGGTTTACTATATTACCTTAAAAAGTCTACTACAGTGGTGCCCCGGGCAACAAATGCTTCTACTAATGAAAATTTCAGGTAACGAACAAACCCATTTGGCCAAATTGTGTCCCGGCTAACAAAAATGATTTGGGTTATGAATTTTGTATTATGGAAAAGATTCGGATTGCGACTTTCGTAATTCGGGTTACGAATTTTTTCGTAACATGGAAGATTTAACTTCCAGGCCTATCTCGGCCGAGTTCAATGTCAACTCTGTGCTGTATATTTGCCTTTTTTCACCTAAAATACTGCTTCATTTTGTGTTTTTCATCATGGGACCTAAGAAAAATGGCTGTCTGTCTCATCCTTCTCTGGTAAGTGTCTTTATAAATCAATTGTGCACGTACAGTATATGGGAGTTTGTGGGTCCAGAACAGATTAATTGGTTTTACATGTATTCCTATGGAAAAACTTGCTCCGGCTAGTGAATGATTTGCCCAAAGAACGTAACGTCGGAACGGATTAAATTCGTTAGCCGCAGCACCACTGTATTTGTTGACAACTATAGCACAGCACCAGCCAACAGTTTGGACTCACCGTTTTCTTCAGTATTTTTTAATCATTTCTAATTTTGTCCATTAATACTGAAGACATCCAAACTGTGAATAAAAAACACATATAGAATTATGTACTGACAAGATAATTAACAACCCAAAGATGTTTTTCATTTTAAAATTGTGCAAAGCAGCCATTTTTTAGCTTTGATAACAGCTTTGCACAGTCACAGTACTTTCAGATTCATGAGGTAGTCACCCACAACAGTTTTCAAATCAAGCTGTGCCTCATTGAGCGTTAATTTGTGCTATTTCTTGCCCTCTTAATAGGCTCTGACTGCTCTGAAGGCTAAGCCACACCCCATGCTTTTGACTCATGGCAACTTACTTCAGAAAAAAAAAGCATTACAGTCAAAGGCAAAAGGTAGATAATTTCTTATTTGGACTGAATTTTTGTCAATTTAAAAGATAACTTTAGAAGTCAAGACCACTAGTTGTTTGATGTAAAACTGCTGAAAGAGTGTGCATCTTAACATGAGCTGGCCTGGGATCACTTTCACCACTTTATTTTCAGAGAACGAGGTTAAGTCTGCCAAGGTGGTGGCCATGTGGCATTGTGATGACTCTCTATAGACAAGGAAAACCGTTCCAGGTCACTACCTTGTGAATCCGATGAAAGAATTCCATGTGGGCGCAAAGCTGTCATCAAAGCCAAGTGTGGCTACTTTGGACAATCTAAAATATAAAACATGTTCTAGGTTATTTAGCACATTTATGTTCACTACATGATTCCATATGTGTTCTTTGACACATTGGATATCTTCAGCATTAATGTACAATGATAAAGAATAAACACTAAAAGAGAAGGTGCCCAAACTTTTGACTGGTAGGGTATGCCGTCTCCTCGTTTAACAAAAAAAAAAGTGATCCTCAAACATTATTCCTGTTTGAAGCTTTCGTTGTACTGCTTCTTGCCATTTCTCTTATGCATACAGAGATATGCAACATTTTGTTATATCGCCCAGCCCTAGATAAAATATGTCTGTTAAGCATACTGAAAATGAGGGGGGAGCGGGATCAAAAGTCAGGGGGATGGGATCATTTAAGGATGGTCCTCATCATGCCATGCAGGTCTGCAGAGACTTGACACAGAGGTACAGTATATGTTACCTGGATGGGCCTGAATCCTCCCTTGAGTATTGAAAGCAGGAAAGAGAAAAGAGCCAATGGGAGCCTCAATACAAAACAAGCAGGCAATCACTCACCCACACACATGAAGGCAGGAAACTACCCAATTATTTCCACTGAAATGGCACAGCAACTGTTATGGTGCCACTTTGACTCTTTGATCAACAAATCTAACTCATACAACAGAAAAGAGGCTCAGAGTGAGAGTTGGTTTATTATTGAGTGGGTGTTCAAACGGAAAAAAGTCATACCAGTCACAGTAAAAATGTGTCATTTGATTTGAAGCCTTTCACCATTATGACATGCAAAAATCAACTTCCCCTCAAACTACTGCTATAGTCCAAAGGCCCTCCTCAAGTGTTGCACCAGTGAGCCAAATTTCCAAGTCCAGTGGACCTGGCTGTCACCTGAGATGATAGTCTGGCAAAAGAGGGAAGCTGTCGAGGCACAGGAATTCAGACATTGTACCGTACGTAACATCGATGATATATTTAAGAACACAAACACTTTACTAATATGGCAGCCACAAACTCTTGTTACCTTATGTCCAGGAGAAATTTCTGCTCATCCAAATCCTTTTTCTGGTTTCACTTCTTCTTTCTGCTGTCGCCTTCAGGGGTTTCCACAGCAAATTATCTACTTCCAGCTGACCCTATTGTCTGCATGTTCTTCCCTTGCACCAACAACAGTAGCTACAGTAGTAGCAGTAGTCATCTTTGGCCACGTCCATAAATTTCCTCTTTGCCTCCTTCCTGACAGCTCCATCTTTAACATCCATCCACTATTGAATTTTTGGGGGATCACGGGCAGCAGCTTGAGCAAAGAAGCCCAGACTTCTCTCTCCCCGGCTACTTCATCCAGCTCATCCAGTCCGGCCTCTCGACTGCGCCTTCCAACCTCAGTGTCCCTCTGATGCGCTCGTTCCTGATCATCCTCATCACTCCCAAAGAGAATCTCAACATCTTCAGCTCTGCCTCATGTATTTGTCAATGCCACCGTTTCTAAACAACAGCATAGTTGGTCTCACTACCACCTTGTAAACCTTTGCTTTACTGCTACTCTTTCGTCACCCATCACTCCTGACACTTTTCTCACCCACCCTACCTGTACTCACTTCTTCCCAGAACAGCAACAAAAAGCACAGACGAGCTGGGACAGTACTTTCGAACGGTATTTCCGTCTTAACAGATGAGGCACTTGCAGGGATACTCGCAAGGTTAACACATAATCACAGGAGTGAGTCAGGTATGTCTGTGGCTGCAGCAGTGCTTATGTAGTTAAAAAGTCCTCTCACACAGCAACATTCACAAACTGTAAGGGATGTTGTGGATATTTATTTCCTTCATAAGATCATGGAAATCTTTCAGTGTTAGATTATCACAGTGCCGAGAAGTCTACTGTACTGTTAGCGACTTCCTAAGTCCCACACCTTATGAAGTCATTGGTGGGTTGACAAGTGAGCAGTGATATGGACAAGTGTAGCTCTGTTCCAAATGCTGTGCACTAGTTAAACAGGATTTGAAAGGAAACTAGACCTTGCTAGCACTAAAAATGCTCTCTGTCGACACAGGCCCTTATCCTTCTGTAGTTGCTACAACTATTAACTGATCAGTGTTCTTACAAATCAGCACCACAGTCTAGTCTTGAACAGTCTAGTCAATACTGCCACCTGTCCTAGATACCCCCATACCTCCACTGGTACGTCAGGACCAGCCACCTTTCCCATCTCAATCTCTCTGTCTCTGCCAGTTGGTAAAATTCCATCTCTATTTCCTTAGTGCCCAACCTTACATAGAACTCATTATATGCCTTCTGTTTAGCCTTTGCTGCCTACCACTTTGCCCTACGCAGCACATCTTCATATTGCTGTCTGCTTTCTTCAGTTCTCTTCCATCTCTTTTTTGCTAATCTGTCTCTCCGTTTCCACTCCTCTCCTTTCTCGTTCGGCCACCAAGTCTCCTCATCTTCTTTTGTCTGTCCAGTTGACATAAAAATGACCTTCCTACCCATATCCCTGATCATTTTCACTGCAGTTTCCCAGTAATTTAGTAGCTCTTCTCAGCCATCCCAGGCCTGGCTCAGCTCCATCCTGACATCCTCACAACACTACTTTTTCCAATTTCCACCCTTTTTTCTTTCCTTCTGTCTTATGTCTCTGTCTCTTCCTCACCAGCAGAGGCATTCCTCACACTACCATGCAAAACTCGCTGAACAGGCCACACTCTTTCCTGTCACCACTGTGTAGTGTAGTCCACCTGTGTACTCCTATCTCCACTCTTGCATGTCAGCTTGTGTTGTTCCCTCTTTTGGAATTAAGTATTCACCACAACCATTTCAATCCATTTTGCAAAATCCACCACCATCTGTCCTTCCAGGTTCCATTGCTTAACATCAAACTTTCCCCATCATCCCTTCATCACTTCTGATCCCTTCACCTATATGTCCATTGAGGCCAGCTCCTGTGAACACTCAGCCCAGGGATTACTCACTGTACAGAGAAAAATTAAATGCATACATTAAGCTCAAACTGATAGAGCCGTTGTGAAATTATCCTTCATGATTAATGTTACAGTCTACAATTTAGGGCCAGAGGTATTGTGGAGAGCATAAAAAACAATAAGCTGATCTAGGATCAATGTTTAAATTTAGGGATGAATGACCACCTCACCCTACACCTTTGTACAACCTGATGAAGGGGTATTCCACAGGAAACATAGACAACTTGTGATCTAATAAACATTGTCATTGTTTAGCAGCATTGTCCCAGTTCTTTTCAGTAGCCTGATGACAAAAAAGTAGCCTGCACTGATTTAATGTGGAGTAAACGTGACGCCAAATGCATCACTGTGCACCAACAGGAAATTCTGAAAAATGGGTGTCATTTGGTGGCTACTAGTGCACTTAAATGGTGTGATTTTTATTTTTTCTAGAACTTGCATCACCTTAAGTTTGAAGTGCAGTCTCCATAAAAATGTGACTTGTAAAAACACTTTACAAGTCACATTTTCATGGCAATTAACTTTTAAAAATTTTGAAAAAAATAGTCTGTACTAATCATTAATTTTAGCATGTGTCTGAAACTGTGACAGACATGTCACATTCATGCTAGCTGGGCCTGTATTATGTGTCCCTGATCTCTTTATAAACCTCTGTAGTTTGCTATCTGGCTTGAAACATATCTGCATGCTTAGCATAGTGTTGTGCTTCTGTTTTTAGGGCACTTATAGCTGCCTCACAACTCCTAAATCACACTTTCTGTTACACTGTACACCCCACTGTCCATCTGAATACACAAACATTGCTTACCTATGATCAGGGGTGGAACCAGACATTGTAGACATCAGGGGCTTAGCCCAGACAGGCATTTGGAATAGGTTTTTTTTTAAGAATTACAAAAATATATCAGTTATTTTTATGTTGACCTAATTAATGGACTCTGTTTAATTATTTTGGCCCTTAATGCAAAGATAGGTCTTTCCCTTCAATTGATTTACCTACTGACTTCAGCAGCAATTGAGGAAGATATGAGAATTTGTATAAATTGCTTTTTTAATTCTGTATCTTGATAAATAGTATTTTTTTGCATATTAATGCAATTCCTTTCTGTTAATGGAAACATGGTATGACCAAGCTGGGCTTATGTCACCTTGACATGAAGAAGCAGCAACTTTTAAACTGCCGTGATTGAGCCTTTATCATTATGCGTTAACACAGTGGCATCTAAATGTTAAATTCTCATGTATATGCCACTATGTTGAAGCATAATGATAAACTTTATCTCAGTAGCCTTGTCTGCATAAAAACATGGACTGAAACATGTGTAGTGCAATTAGGACTGTCATACTCAAGGGAATGGGACAGAAGAGCTGCCATGGCATCTCACCTGGTTCTTGCTGTTTCTCTGTGATTCCTTCACTCTGCCCTCTCTCATCGTCTTCCTCCCTGTCCTCCTCTCTCCCTCTTTGTGCTATCAACAATTAATCAGTACATTATTATCATATCAACTGAATTAAGAATAAGTTATTAGAAAAACAACTGCAACTATAAAATACAATTTGCATGGCAATAATATACTATTTTTATTACATTTTCCCACATGAACCTTCTTTTCTTTGAAAAAAACACATTATACTGTATATATCCATGTTTGTATTCACATAGGTAAAGTGAAGCTAAAAAAAGATGGGCCTGTTACTAAATTAATTAGATTATTAAATTAACAAGTCTGAAAGCTGTGTACATAAGATACAAGACAAATTAATTTAAAATGGAGAAGCTGAGGCACTCTTCATTATTAAAATATAATAGAATAAAGGAGTACATACTCACTAAACTGTTCTGTCATACCGTATTTTCCGGGTGATAGGTCGCTCGATATGTTAGTCGTATGAGCCAACAAAGGCATAATGAAGAAGAAAAAAATTGTGTATTAGTCGCTCTGCAGAACAGGTTACATTTGTTCAGGGAACGTGTGTCTAGCGCGAGGCACGCAAGAGGGGAGAGTCTCCTCTCGCAGCTGTAAGTGTGACAAACACCCTATAGTCGAATTCATTCACAATACAAGTCGCTCCGATGTATTTGTCGCTCCCCTCGCCAGACTATGCAAAAAAACGCGACTTTTAATCCGGAAAATACGGTATAATCCAATTAGGTTAATTTGGTCTTCTAATGTTACTATTTAAGTTCTTTTACACAGACCAGTGTGTTTTTTCTCATACCTGACAGTTTCGACTGCTCACTTCCTGCAGTTTTCCTCAGACTGGTCACATGATGTTGCTGTGACGCGTTTTGTTCTGTTTTATATGAAATGCTTGACATGACTTCTTTTGATTATCACACTGAACAGAGGACAAGAGAATATAACAGTCATGGCTATAATTGTTTTCATTACTGTTCCATCCTGTTTTTTAATCCTTCCTTTCTGCTCGTCTCCCTCTCCATCTTCCCATCCTCTCCCCTTTTTGTACTAACAATCAATCACAAATTATAGCTACATTAGCTCACTGTTATAAATTTGATCCACATGCAACTATAACATAGGCCTAAAATATGTATGTACAGAAATAATAACTCTTTGTCTTTTGATGCTGTCTAACTTTAGAATTTCTTGTGTTAGCTTGCACACACCAAACTTATGGTCCGAAAGAATTAAATTATTCATAAACTCAGAACTCAGTCACTGATTTGTATTATATCTAGCTCTGTTGGCCTTAGCCACTAAACAGTAGGCTAAACAGTAAATCTGCTAGCAGCGTTAGCAAAGTCACATTAGGCAGTGATAATGGTGAGAAAAGTGACATGAGTTTGAAATTTCTACCAATAAATACCCACCCACCAAAGGTACAATGACAATATAATTCTAAGTCTGAATGATCAGGAGTCACACGAGCGCTCTGTGTGTACCACATACACACAGACAGAGTGGCTCAGTGCTCTGATCAGAGCAATCCATTATTGCAGGGGTGTTACGAGTGTGCACTACTGAAACAATGCGCTTTAGAGGATACAGACTGAACGTGGTTGGGTTTTTATCAGTTTGACAAATATTGAACTCCACTAAAGTGTCACAAAAATGACTAAAAAGATGCTTTTGAAAAAACATTTGGCGCTTGAGCCAACCCCGAGCTCCACCAGTGAATAGAGATGTCTGTGGCTGGGTTAGCTGTAACCTGCGATTCCGCAGGTGCTCTCAGACAACTCTGACATCCAATGAATGATTTATACGACATAGATTACTAAAGTAAGAGCGACCGTAACTGTTATTCAGACATTCCTTTTTGGGAGGACACCACATCAAGAGCTGTTTGTTCAGACATCATCTAATTGCCACCAGCTTTGACCGTTTGGTTCAGAAACAGAGGCACTACTTAAAATCTGAATAGAGCCATTACACTGAGAAGCAGGCAAATAAAATTAAATAATGATGTCACTTGTTTGAAAAAGGTCTTAAATTGTCACCAAAAGAATTAATTTTCTGATCTCCATGTTCCCTTTACTGTGCATTGAGTATGTTTCACAGAGACAATGGTTGTTTTCTCCAATGGAATAAAAGGCTACTGTTCAGCTTCATCTGGTTTCTGAATCCACTTCCGTGGTGGCACAAGAAAGTCCAGCGCCAGTTTGTGACAGCCAGAGTATGCACTTGTACTTGTGTGTTTGAACTCACAGTAACACCAACAGACATACCCAACCATACTTTGACACGGTACTATTTATAGTCTGATACAAAGTGTCCACAGAATGATCCAGAAGTGGAGAATGTTTAACAACATGCTACAGGACTCATGCTGGGGTGTGAGTGACACATAAGTTGGCATCTGCATGAATCATTACAGCGTGAATCAACAAACATAACAGGAGGTCACACGGACTGAAAGTTAGCACCGAGACACGTCGAAGTTTCATAGTATCCACAAATATCATCATAAATACTGCACCGCCAGACAAACATATGTTAACATGTGCTTCATAATCTAATGGCACTGGCTCACAGTGTCAGCTTTTCAACAGGATCCATGAGGTAATTTACACAAGGCAGGCCAGTAATATAAACGTGGTCAAACTGGATTATTCTTGGTTATTTCTTTGACAACAGGATTTACCCAGAAAATCAGTAATCGCCCCTTCACTAAATACAATATGCAGTCAATAAGCAAGGTGACCCTGACAGTAAGTGATCTATCAATATGTAAAGTGAACTAATGACCTTAAGGTGACTTCTTAAAAATTCAACCATAACGAGGCATTTTAATTGCCAACCTGAAGGCTGATTTTTTTTCCTTTAATTTCACAATAAGCAGGATACTGCAGGTCAATAAGGTCAATGCACACTTTCAACACAACAACCAACGACAATACACCCACTTAAGGACAAGTTTCTGCAATACAAAAGCTCTATGTTCGCTTAGAAGAAAGGGTGGGCAATTTACCCATCTTCCATGATAAGCAATCTAAATTTGGCAAATGATGTACATTTGGAAAAAAAATTCTCAAATCTTATATTTCTAACACTTGACAACACAGCATTTTAACCCCAATTTAGTTAACATTTTGTCAAATATCGTTCTCAAATTCACAAGGAGATATAGGTGAGACAGGGTGTCATGTCTGAGTCCGACTTTAGGGTTATTAATGGCTCATTTTTCCCCATTGGACAAGAAAATTAGCTGGACTAAGGGTGCTTTCACACCTACAGCATTTAGTCCGGAACACCTGCAAGTTCAGTTCGTTTGGGCTAGTGTGAAAGCGGACCAGTTTGATTTGGTCCGGACTAAAGAACCGTACCGAGACCACCTTTTTGACGTAGTCTTGGTATGGTTCGGTACGCCTCCATCTGAACTCCGGTGCGGTTCGCTGATGGTGATAACGCTGACTGGACTCAGTTCGCTCCAGCTGTCTGTAATGTAGCACTTTCTGGTCTACGGAGGCTTCCGTAGCAAGCTGCACCGTACATTTCAAGAAGCTCGTAAACTTCTCTACGTCAGAGTCTTTTGAAAGGTCTTCTCTGTGAAAAAAAGAAGCGCACAGTATTTTTGACCTAAATACGATTTCCATGCTGGAACAACAACAGTATTTATGCTTTTTGCACAAACAAATGGTGATAAAATAAATCACTACAAGAATAAGTAAAATAGTACCATTCATTATTCCGAACTAGTTGAGAATTGCAACATTGTAACGACTTGTAAGTCCAATCGAACCACTGTACAGGTGTGAAAGCACCCTAAGATAGCAAGGTATCTCCTTTTACATCTCAATGAGTTAGGAGCCCTGGAAGCATCACAATCACAAATGCCATGTAAAGTACTTCTTTGAATGCTGAGGCTTTCATTGCATTTACATCTGATATATACTATGAATGCCAAATTACCTTTTGAAACGAGAATCAGTTTTATTGTAAAAATAAACATGAATAGTTAAAAACACCCATCAGAAACCAGTTCTGTGCACCTGGCTGGGTGTCTTGATTAAGCTGCATCCGACTTAGCAAATATTCCATGACAACTGAATTCTCTGATTCCAAGACACTTGAAGGCTTTTAGATCAGACTCTTGCTAAAGGAACAGCTGACACACACAAACAGCAGGTACCAGCAAACCGCTTTGATGATGATGATGCGAGAGAAGGAGCGGGAGGGGCATTCAGCGGGGGTAAAATTACCTGATGGTGGGTTGGTCGAGGGCCCGTTGCAAACTGGTGGGGGAGGGAGGAGAGGTCCAGCAAGGAGATTGAAGCAGTGATGGTTAAGCAGGAGAAGAAACAGCATAAGAGAGACACAGAGATAAGATGAGCAATGAAGGCAGATGATTGAAAATACAGTACAAAACCACAGAGCACAAAGCCTCAAAGACACATGGCAAAGGATGCAGCAAACAGACCCTGGTCAAAGTGTGGATTGGCAAATAGCAAACATAAAACAATGTCACAATAGATGAACTTTGTAATAGCTGCAAGGTAGATTTATATACTGTGATGCAAAATGACCAATCAAATGGAGTTTAAAGTTATGTTTCTGTCAGAAATAACCATTGCTACCACACAGTTTACATGACCAAAGTCTGGTTGGCCTTATTCTCCTACTGAGGACTGGGCAGGAGGCAATTAATAATCGACAGTGTGTAAGTTTGTATGCTACAAGCACAGAAATGGCTACAATAAAGTATGCATAATGTCGACCTCATCGACTTTTCTACAAGGCTTGTTTAAATACGAGTTCATAGATTCAGAGATACTATTATGTATATTTTTTAAACTGTAAGAGCAAATAAGACAACAAGAACCAAGCTAATAAATAACAAAAACTACTTAGTACAAAAGAGCCCTCACAGGTCTAAAATTCTTCTTCTTTTCCTTTCGGTTGTTCCCTTCAGGGGTCACCACAGCAAATCATCTGCCTCCATCTCACCCTATCCTCTGCATCTTCTCTCACACAAACTACCTTCATGTCCTCCTT
>JAQQAE010018206.1:0-11255 GCA_029823295.1 Pseudamia nigra
GAAGACCAACTGAGTGACTGAGTGTGCATCTTTCCCAATGTGTGTGTGTTTGAGAGATGTGAATTTGATGGTAAATGTCAAGAAGTTGGCACTCTAATGGCTCGGCTGACAGATGATCCATAAAGCTATAAAGTGATTGGCCGAGAGATTGTCATTCATTCTAATGCAGCTGTCATCTTGAAAAAGTGTATAAAATGTGTGTGTGTGTGTGTGTGCAGACTACTTATGTTAGGATGATGTAAATCTGTTGCAGTGGGATTTTCAATGTGCAGGCCACATGAGAAGTCGGTGTAGATGTTAGAAATTGAACTTGAAGATGGTGTAACAGAACAGCGATGTGCACTTACACGGGACCAGGATTTGAATCTGGTTTCATTTTCTGTTGATTTGTGCATTTTCGTACTTAGGCCATGTACACACGTTAGGCAAGTTTCTTGAAAAACAGATACAGTGGTCACTCGTTTATCGTGGGGGTTACGTTCTAAATATAATCCGCAAAAGGCAACATCCGCGAAGTAGTCAACTTAATTTTTTTTTACAATTTTTATATATGTTTTAAGGCTGTAAAACCCCCCACCACACACTTTATACACTATTCTGAGACAGGCATGAACATTTTCTCACATTTCTCTCTTATTTAAACACTCTCAAAATTCAAACCTTCATAGATTTTTCATCCATATTAAAAACTTGTTCAGATTTATATCCCCCTTCCTCGATGATGGCTTTAAATGTGTTGTTGACGTTTGCCTCTGCTCCAGCGGGATCCGCACAGGCAGCCTCTCCGGCCACAGAAACACTTTTTAAGTCCAAAGCGTTTCTGAAATTTGTCAAACCAGCCCCTGCTGGCATTTAATGGGCTTGGTTCTGTGGGAGAAGCACTCGTCGATGGCCTGGGCTCCTCGCTGTCATGAATGTCATCACTGTCAGCAAAGGTTTCATAAAGCTTTTTAGATTTTGCGCGGATGATGTTTGTATCCAGCGTAATGTTCTTTTTCCTGCAGTTTTTCCTGATCCACAAAGCTAAAGCAGACTCCGTCCTTACGATGGTCTTGTTGCGGACAGATACAAGCCTTTTTGCATCTTTGTTAAAACTTACTGCTGCTGTTGTCCTTATGTTATTTTGCTCCTTCTTTATGTAACGAACCGAAGATTAATTTATTCCGTAACGGCGCCTACAGCCGTGTAACTTCTACCTTCCTTCAGCATGTCCAGAAGTTCAACTTTTTGTGTGATGGTTAGCATCTTCCTCTGCCTTTTGGCTGTGACGCCGGTGCCTTAGTCGGTGCAGAACGCTTTGTCGGCATTGTGGGTTTTTGTCGGAGTCATACGCTGTAAAAAAAAAAAAAAACATAAAAATTGCACTAAAAAAATAGTGAAACAGCGAGGCCGTGAAAGGTGAACCGCGTTATAGCGAGGGACCACCGTATTGTCTTTGCCTTTCATCCACACAAAAACTCCACTTTAGGTCAATGAAAATGATTATTTCATCATCTGGAGCCAAACTGGGGATTTTGGAACCTTCAGAATTCATATTTGCGTGTTGCCGGAGGAAACTGAGCTTTAAGGTCCCGAGTGTCAGCTGTATGCTACTCATAGACCGTACCTTTGTTTATCATCATAGAGGCTGATAAGGTGGTACTCTTGGTTTTTCCTTGTCTGCTCTCATTGACCATCGCTCTCATTGGCCATCGTTCTCATTCACTGCCGATCTCATTGACCATCGTTGTCATTGACCATCGCTCTCATTGACCATCGCTCTCATTGGCCATCGCTCTCATTGGCCATCGCTCTCATTGACCATCGCTCTCATTGGCCATCGCTCTCATTGACCATCGCTCTCATTGGCCATCACTCTCATTGACCATCGCTCTCATTGGCCATCGCTCTCATTGGCCATCGCTCTCATTGACCATCGCTCTCATTGACCATTGCTCTCATTCGCCGCTGCTTTCATTTGCCACCGCTCTCATTCACTTTCTTCTTCAGTACCAGTGCATTTGTTCAGCCTGCTGCATATGTCGCTGCTGAGATGATGGACTACGTACAACCAAGTTGATTTAACTAACTCCGACCTTTGTGTCTCTCAGACTCTTCCTGTCAGTTTCACCCAGTTTCTGAGTGAAGGAAACTGTTTCTTCACAGTGACCTACACTTTTAAGTGTTATGATGATCTGTCTTTTCTTCCATTGTTTTTGTTCATTTTTCTCACCATTTTTATGTCAACACAATGCTTTCTGTGGTACAATACTGTTCAAATAATGCTCATGAGGGTATGGTACCACAGTGAGTTCCAAACTGCATTTATACAGTCAGAGGGGGTTTAAATTAATCAAACAAACATGGGGCATCTCCAGGAATTCATAGCACCAACATTCAAAGTGATCAAAATTCAAAAACCACAACTTGTTGAGAGACAAATAATCTCTGTAGACAAACACAACCGATACAAAGCTTAGTTGAAATCACCCATCCTTCAGTTTGAATTACAATGCAGTGGGTTACGAGTTTAATTTGTTCCAGGGTTGAACTTATAAAGTGGAAAACTTGTGACCTGGGACCGGTTTTCCCATAAGAATACATGTAAAACCAATTGATCCGTTCCAACACAACTAAGCTCCGGCTAACACAGCTGGCTAGCCGGAGGCTTATTGGCTGCATGTCTGACAGACACACGATCTGTTAGTGTTATCTGCTAACACAGATAATACTGTTAACCAGTGTTATCCAGCTGCCAGCTAACACAGCCTAACCTGTGTTAGCTGCCTCCGGGTGCAGGAGACTAGCTAGCACAGTTAGACTCTAATGTTATTTTAGACTCTAACGTTATTTAGACTTTAACATTATTGTGTTGACTGTTTACATGCGGGTAGGAGACAGTTGATTTTGGGTCTATCTCAGAAGAGACACTGAAGTGACCCGCGCACACTCTCACTTCCTCGTCTATCTTTTGCGTTACCCGAATTTTTTACTGTTAGCTCGTTCAAACTTTTGGCCGATTTTTTCTTCGGTACCCGGAGTTTTTGTTACCAGAAGCGTTCATTAGCCGGAGTATGTGTCCTGTGGAAAAAAAAGGAACAATATCATCACCAAAACAAACAAAATACTTAAAAATGAAAACAATGAACATTGAGGAAAAAAAGGATGAAAATTATCTTCATGCTGAACAAAATAACCAAGAAAATGAGCAAAGTAATTCAGAAAATGAAACAAAAAAATCATCAATATCAACAAAACTGCACAAAAAGAAGCAAAATTATTCACAAAATGAACAAAGAACAAGTTGAACAAAAATAACCAAGAAAATGAACAAATGTGAAGAAAAACAAACAAATGTGAAGGAAAAATTAACAAATGTGAAGAAAAAATGAACGGTCATCCTGCGTAGCTAACAAAAATAAGCAACAAAATGGAGCAAAAATAGAAGAAAAAAATCAAGTAAATGAGCAAAAATGAACAATATGATGACGAAACAGGTTAAAAAAATAGATGACTAAAATAAACCACAAAAATGAACAAATCACCCAGACAAAAAAGATTAAATAAGTTTGTTTCATGATATAAAGTTACTCAGTACCTCAAGTACTTATTTATGCATTTCTACATGACACAGCTTCTCTTTACAAATATATGACAAAGGGTCAATTTGACCCAAAAACCAGACGGGGATTATGTCCAACCTGTCGATAGCAGAACTGTCATTGTGGCGCTGGAGGCCGTACACATGTCGTCTACTTCAGCGAGCTGAGCGCATCCTAACCTTTCAGCTCTAATCTGAGTCATTTGGCCTCTTCATAACTCGACAAATTCATGAACAAATGGCTCCGTGTCATCAGGAGGAAGAAGACTGATGCGATGGACTTCCTGAATCTCTAAATGAGGCTCACACCTCATTAGGCATCAAATCGCTGACCACAGTAAAGCGTACTGGGACACGGAGGCCATAACTGCTTCAAATTCATCCGTCAAGAGACACATCGGGAGAATGTGTGTCAATGATAGGAGCTTAACGTTTTTCACTGCACATGGTGACTAAGCAAAGGGTTGTTATCCTTCATATGCCGCTAAAAATCGCTTCAGTGTTTCCTGTTTGAACATTTTCACTCCTTTTTGAACCACGTACAGGGGAGAGTGTACAGTAGATGCCCGGCAACAAATCCAGAGTCTTGGTTGAGTAGCTTTGTTGCGGCGGCAGCTTCATGCTTTGAGACACAAGAGGAGAAACAAGCTGCTACAAGAGCTGATTTAAAGCCACAGTTTCTGGTGTCAGTTCTGTGGATGGTAAAGACAAGAAGGAGGAGGATGGAAAAATATTAAACGACTTGCAGAAATGAAGAGGCTGCGTTAAGATCAATAACACACGGGTCGTTTTACTCAAAGGAGGCGACGAGGAAACGTGCAAATCCTTCGTGAAATGATTTTTTGTTCACGCAAAGAGGTCAGTGTTATTTCTGGTCTAACAGGCCTGTGTGTGTGTGTGTGTGTGTGTCATCCAAAGCCATAAGCCCATATCCATGACCACAGATTACTCTATAAATAAGTGTGTTGGAGCGGGTGTGTGTCAATGTTTGATTGCACTGTCAGGAGTTTGGACGTGACATTACTTGAAATCCCATTTCAATCTCATTCCTCTGCAGATCCACTTTGAAGTTGGAATTGACTATCAGCTTAAGATGCCTCGTCCCGTATATTCAAATATTAGTATTTATTGCTTTTTGAAAGTAGGAACTGACAAAGTGTCCTTGAGCTTCAACATGTCCCTGTTCATCCAGACTGTCTCTTTCCCCTCACAGACGCATGGACATATTCACTGTTCGTAAGATGCGGCTACTTCCTTTGTTTCCATGTTTCTATCAAAGACCTGGTTAAAATGATAAAGACATACTGGGATAACAATCCTAACAATATATGCTTTGAAAATTCAGCTGAAGAGATTTTTGTGTCGTCAGGCTTTCAGTGTCATGAAGCTGATCATGGATAGACGCGTCACATTGATTCTATTATTCGTTCACTCCACACTCACGGCCTGGTGGTGGTTAAGGTGCATCTATATCCACAGCTGCCCTGTGAATACAGATGTACAGCCACTGACAAAAAAAATTGGTTGCCAATCTGCGCCAACAGCCTCTAAGATCACCACCAAACACCTATTCAGGCAAGGCAAGGCTAGATTGTGGAGAGGGGATGGTGAATACAGTGGAAGCCCAGGTTACGAGTGCTTTGGCATACAAGTTTTTCGAGCAAAAACTCAGGTTGCAAGTGAAATAGTTCACGAGAGCGAGAGGAGAGCATGCGCACGCAGAGATTCAGGGGATGCTGTGGCACTGTGAACTGTTCCGGGGGGTTCATGGAAAAAAAAAAAAACACCCCGAGAAAGTGCACACTGCTCGTGTACTAGACCAAGTGCGTGACATTTGCATCACCCATTTTTGTAACATTTTAAGGAGCAGGCAGAGGCAAATCTCTTTGGATTCGCTATCTTAGCAAAACATCATTGCCAACTGAAAGTGATGATGCTGCTGATGATGAAAGTGTAGTGAAACAGTCCAAAACAAGTGAATAAAAATCAGAAAAGAAAAAAAAAACCATTAAATAGGAAAAATAAAAAAAATAGTCTTAAGTTAGAGTTAAGTTCTTTCTTAGATTAAGTTTGCTCTTTACGTTTAGTACGTGTACGTCAAGTCTCTGTTTCCCTCCCTCCTCCTCCTCCTCCGCCGCTGCCATCAAGCCTCCTTCGCCTGCAGCCGTCTGTTTCCAAGGTAACATGTCATAAATAATTTTTAGAACTAATTTCATGCATTCCTTTTCAGATAATTAACATAACTTCCTTTTTAAACAATAATGAATAAACATTATTTTCCAGATACCTTACGTGCACGTACAGTCGGGGTTTATATATATGGGAGTTTTCTTGGGTTTTGGAATGGATTAATTGGTTTTACATGTATTCTTATGGAAAAACCGGTTCTGGCTCACAAGTTTTTTGTTTCACAAGCTTGATCCCGTAACCCGGGGTTCCACTGTATATGGTTAGTAGGATGCTGAGGTTGGAACTGCCAGGCAGAAGGCCTAGAGGAGATTTATAGATGTGGTGAAAGAGGAAATGAAGTTAGGTGGTGTGAGAGAAGAAGATGTAGAGGATAGGGTGAGATGGAAGCAGGTGATTTGCTGAGCTGAAAGGAAAAGAGGAGACAAAGGGGAAGTTTCTCACCCAATGACAATGACTAGGATGGGGCGGGGATCAAACCGCCAACCTTTTGGTTATTGGATGACATGCTCTACCTCCTGAGCTGCTGCATGTCATGTACAGAGACGATGGACTCTCTGGATGCACATGCACATCAAAAACTAATGAAAACATTTAACACATTGAACAAGTGGTTTAAAATGAATGAAAAGGGCACAAGTGTGTAAAAATGGTTTCATTGTTCATCCAGACCATGCTCCGGCTCAGTAAAACAGTTTCTGACCCAAAGACAAATCACAGTGCTTCGACCCCCCACCTCCCACTCACCTGATGTAGCACAGTGTGACTTTTTCCTGAAGATGGAATCTGTCATGTTTAGAATCTGTGTCAGAAGTTAAGAAAAGGTTCTCAGAAACTGTCCGAAGACGACCTACTGCACTGCTTTGACCAGTGGAAGAACCTGGATGTTTGTCTCATCTTTAATAGACATAACTCACATATCAGAGTCTGTAGAGGACGAAGGGACAAGTAACTGTAGAGAGACACCAGGGATTCTTTTAAATCAGTGACTGTGTGCATTAACTTGTTCATTGATGTGAGTCAATAGAGCTCACTGTAATTTAGCATCAGCTGATGAGGGACATGAAACTACGGATGACTGAATACAGTACATACCAATTATCATGATCATTACCTCTCATTTCTGATGCCTCACACTGACATGTACGCAGTGACTTTTTTTTACTCCATGCAGTGTCTCTACTTCAGTTGTGGAAGAAATGATTTATTAAGTAACCAATACCACATTTTAAAAATAGTCCAAAGCAGATAAAAGTCAAAAAAGTGGCTTCTATCCATCCATCATCTTCTGCTTATCTTAAGCTAGTTGGAGCTAATTTTGGCAACTGTGGATTGGACCACCCAGGCTCCCGCATTCGGCTGCCATGCAAACCACACAGCACCGGACCCTTACGACCCTTCCTGCAGGTGAGGGGCCCACAGGAAGACATAGTCATAAGGGTCTTCTGATGTGATTTAAGTATGAAAAGTAATCAAGTCATTTTGCAATAAAAGGATCCTGCCTCTGACATCTCTCTCTGCAATTTAAATTTACGAGCACTTTTGCTGAGGCTAGCACTTTGTTTTGTTTTCCCTTTTTGTTTTCACTCTGAGGCATCAGAGACTGAGAATCAATCAGCTGTGACATTATCAAGTGGGAAAAGATGTTAGAAGGAGGTGGATGAGGTGATTACACTTTTGATGAGGCCATCGCTTTGTTTTGTTTTCTCTGGCTCTCTGTCAGCTACCAGGAACCAGACCAGTGTGGATTTCAAACATTTTTTCTGAAAAGGAAAAAGTGTATTTTGATTTAAATCCATTGTAATTTTTTAAAATAGGTGTGTGATGCATGAGAATGGTGTTTTGGCGCATCCTAGTGGTGATGAGTGGTTATAGTGCCTCTGGCAACTGATTTTTTTTACATTAAACTAGAACTATGAAAGTACAGTAGAGTAAAGAAAGAATTTAAAAAATGTATCAGTTGATTTAAATTAAGTTTCTGCACATATTTATTTCTTTCTGTTTTAGATAGATAGATAGATAGACACAGCAGTGAACTGAGCTCGCACTTTGCAGTTTGGGGAAAAGGGGGCGGGGGGTGATACAGTAGGACAGAGAGAAAAAAGCACAGTTATCAGAATTGAGCTCATGAGTGAGCAAAATTATGAAAACAGAAAAAACCCTCTTATTGCACATTTAGCAGACAACAGTTTCTTTACATTAACAAAGCAAGTTCAGAGAGAGTTGGGGTGTGTATATAAAATGTGCATAAATGATCAATGGATGCATTGTGTGTTATCAGTTCTGATAAAAAGTCAAGAATCCTTTCTCAATGCAAATTGTCCAGATCTTAAATACCATCGTGGCCACGTGTGTCCATAGAAAGTTCACCTTGACACATTCAAGCATCCAGCTCGTCTCCCAGTGCACTCGTCAGATGTTAAGTGCCATGATGTCTCACCCTGGTGACAACGTGTCCTTCAGAAAGTTCATCGAGCTTTCAACCAGGATTTTTATGGGGAAGTGGGGAAGGTTAAAGCAGCACATTGTTCGAGCAGAGTCTGCTCCCAGGGGGGAGATCACACACAGCAAGGCCATCAGGGATCCGAATAGTCAAAACAAGACAAGCCAGTCCCTTTATGGAGAGATTTCATCTCCTCAATACTCCAATTTAATATATTTTGTACCAGACTTCAAAAGATCACTTCTGTTAAGAGAACCCCCGCACCTCTGTTACCCGCTCATTCGATTTTACCTCAGAAATCGTCCAAGTTCATGCTGCCAGATTCTCTTCCCAATTTGAGACAAAGCTTTATTGGGCTCTAAACAGCTCTGTCGATGACCAGGAAAAATACCCACACCAATCAGCATAAATGGTTCCAAATAGATAAATATCCATCACATCCCCAGTGGACAGCGTCTGAAAAACACATAAGTTTCCATGCGTCCACCGCACGGTTTAGATCTTTACTCCTCATCGTCCCTCCTGTCTGCTGCCTCATGTCTTCAGGATCGTTTACCAGGGAAACACATGAGGAGTCTGGTAACGTGAGGTATTGTCCTGACAGGAAGCAGATCCCATTACATGTGACCTCTGCTGCTCGCATTTATTCACCTGATGCCACGGCCTGTGCAGACAGACCCGGGATTCGCTCGGTGTTGGTTCACTCTGAGGAATCAGTAAACAGTGCAGAGAGATCAATTCAGTCAGAGTGTAATGACTATTGATTCTGTAAGAGCAGACACAATGAGCAGGTGAATGTATTTAGATAAAATAATGCTTTGTCTCTTGTGCTACACTAAGCTTTTCTGTTGCTGTCAGGTGAACTGCCAGGGACGGATGGATGTTTCATCCACCCACATAAATCCCCCTTTAACACAGACGCCATGACAACTAACTAGTAGAATGTATCTAAAAGCAGTAAATAATATCCTTTTCATGGGTTTATGTGTGTTAAAAGAAAACATTCCACATCATTTTTGTTAAAATGATTGTTGAAGTACTGTATGTCAGTGAAGGCGTAACTAGTCGGTGGATTCAGATAAATCAAACTCACTCCGATTTCTACGAGTTTCGACAGTGTTCAGCCTGGTTTTCACTGGGTGTGACAAGCAGCTCAGGGTCAACAATCACAAAACTACATCTTCATTTCATTCTGTTATTTTTTTCTTTGTATCCTCCATCCATCCATTTGGGGGCCTGTGGAGCCTATCCTAGGTGTGAAGGCAGGGTACCCCTGGATGAGTCGCCAGTTCATTGCAGGGTTGACATATTTTTTCACGGTATGTAAGATTTATGATGTAAAGCTGCTGTGGATGCAGAAATGGCTGAGATGTGTGACCAAACAAAGACAGCATGCAATTTTGGTGAGTTCTTTTCTTTTTTTTACTGATTTTCCAAAGCAACTTTACAGCAGTAACAGGCACGGATTCCCCGTCCAACACCACAGACCCCCAAGCAATAGCAACCGGCCCCTATATAAAGACACCGGCCCCAACCATTTCCCCAGCAGTCAAATAGGTGTATCTACAATTTATATATACATTATTTACAGAAAAAACAACATTCATCCTTATCAAAGAATCAGAAATCACCTCAGAGAAAGTGTGAGAACATTAGAGTGGAACAAAAACAAAACAACCAAAATCACGTCAACCATCTTCAGTAGATCAACACGTAAGAATATGAAATAAACAGTTAGAAAAATCAAAATAAATAAAAATGTGTGTGTGTTGGGAATCATACGCCTGTTCAGGGAGGGGCTGACAGCTCCCTCACACAGTATGTGACCCAAATCTGATTTTTTTGACAGTCTGAACAGCGCAATCCGATTTTTTCAAACCAGACCCAGGCTGCTTTCACACACGGTTCTAAATCTGATACGTATGTGATGTTTTTCAAAGTGACCTCAGTCTGATGGTCATGTTGCATTTCATCAGACTTTTACCTCATTGAAGTAAGACAGACATCATAATTCTGTGCTGGAGGAGATGGACGTGATAAAATCAGATGCAAACACTGGAATCATTGGAAAAAACGTGTATCAGCAGTACATTGTGTTTTTTCAAATGGGTAGTGGGTGTTGACGGAGCATTTTGCTGCTGCTGCCGGACAGTGAGGGAGCTTTTATTGAGTCACAGCTGTTCAACTCTGACTGATTTTCTGCAAATGTTATGACGTCGAGGCATCTGACATGTCGAGCCACACATCAGCAACAAAACTAGTAGGATTAAACATCAAGAAATGCTCATTTTTATTTCTGTCATCTTACTTAAACCTCGTCAGGTGTTTGGGTCAAATTGACCCATTTTCATATATTTACAAGGAGAAGCTGTGGAAGCGCCACAGAGTACACAGAATCAGCACTCCAGTAAAAGTAAGTAGAAGTACTTCATAAATAAAACTACTTGAGGTAGTGAGTAACTTTACAGCACAGAACAGATTCATTTCACCTTTTTATTTGGGTCATTTGTTGATTTTTGTGGTTTGTTTTATTGATTTATTTTTTTAAATCTGTTTTGCTCTGTTTCTTCATCATATTGTTCTTTTTTGCTTGTTTACTTGATAATTTTCTTTCTTTTTGCTTATTTTTTTGTTGATTTTGTTGCTTATTTTGTTGGTTTCGCAGGACGACTGTTCATTTTTTCTTCAGATTTATTCCTTTTTCCTTCACATTCGTTCACTTTTCCTTCAGATTTCCTCATTTTCTTAGTATTTTTTGTTCAACTTGTCGTTCTTTCTTCATTTCATGGATAGCGTTGCCTCTTTCGGTGCAGTTTTGTTGACAATGATGATTATTTTCTGAATAATTATGTTCATTTTCTTCAATGTTATTGATTGTCTTCATTTTTAAGTATTTTGTTCATTTTGGTGATGATTTTGTTCCTTTTTTTCAATTTTGTTCACTTTCTTTGTTATTTTTTTTTTAAATTGTGGATAGTTTTGCTTCTTTTTTGGTTCTGTTTTATTCATGTTTGTTGATGTTTTTTTCTTGTTTTTTTCACTTGG
>JAQQAE010018207.1:0-11255 GCA_029823295.1 Pseudamia nigra
CCTGACACAACCCTCTGCATTTATCCGGGCTTGGGACCAGCGTAAGAAAGAACACTGGCTTGTGCCCCCCCTCACGGTTGCACGGATAACATACTGTGTGAAATGTTACCTTCACAGCTAATCTCAATGACAGCATCTGGGTTTTGAACACAACAACATATAGATCACATCCAGCTGCAAAAAGCCTGTAAAGCAGGGCCACAGAAATGAAACAGAGGCATTGCTATGAGAATAATACACTGGCTACTTTTAAATTTACAAAAAGAAAAGCAGTTTTTCTCCTTATTCTGAAAGAGAAAAAGTTCTTATTAAACTATTAACATGTACAATGAAGAAAATTATTCCAGTAATATTCCCTTCTTTCATTTCTTCTAACACCATTTGAAATGTCCGCTTTCAGTATTTGAACATATCCAAAACCTATTAAGGTTTTTCACAATGTTTATTCATTTCTGTTTTATTCTTCTGAACAGAATAAAACAGAAATGGGAACTTGGCTTGTTAGTGTACTTCTTTTTTTTTATTTTTTAACCTTTATTTAACCAGGAAAGATCCCACTGAGATTAAAAACTTTTTTTTCCCAAGGGAGCCCTGGCCAAGAGGCAGCAGCAAACACAAAGTACAGTTACATATAGTATTTACACAGATAAGAAGCAAAAGTTTAAACACACTGTGAAAAACAAGTGCATATTGTGGAATTGAACTCAAAAACTCTCTGTCTGGATTTAAAAGTGCTCTAAGAAATTATAACAGTTAGTTTCCAGTCTTTCTGTAACATATTCCATGCATAAGGTGCAGAGTAAACAAAAGCCCTTTTACCCATCTCTGTACAAGCATTAGGGACAGAAAGCAACAACTGATCTTGGGAACAAAGAGAGGAGGATTCAGCATTTCTCAGTGCAATCAAGGTGCAAATGCATGGAAGCAGTATTCCCAAAATTGCCTTATAAATGAATGTGTACCAATGACAAGCCCTTCGAGTGGCCAGAGTTGGCCATCCCACTCGAGAATATAATTCATAGTGATGAGTGGACATCTTGTAGTTTGTAATGAACCTCAAAGAAGCATGATAAACAGTATCAATCATACAAAGACATTGAACAGCAGCATTCATGTCCAAAAGATCTCCATAATCCAGTACAGATAAAAAAAATTGCAGCGACAAGACGCTTCTTTATATTAAAAGTAAAGCATTGCTTATTTCAGGAGTAAAAGCCAAATTTTAGCTCCAGCTTCTTCACAAGATTTTCTGTATGTGGCTCGAAAGAGAGTGAGTCATCAATTATGGCACCTAAATATTTGTGCATATGAACCACCTTTATTTCACTGCCCTCAAGAGTGGACACATTTCTTGAGAGAAGAAGGACCGTTGTCTCTACTGCAGCTGCACTAAACCTGCTAATGACATATATTCTGAATGCACTGTGTACACATCCACATAAAAATAGTAAAATAATAGTGTATCTCAGGTATTTGAGTGAGAAAATGCTCCATTTTTATGAACATATTGAGCTGGAAATGATGTTTGCATAACACCTTTCAAATTTAGAATACTGTCTTCAGATTAACATTGGAATATTTATGTGCTGTAGTCACTGTCTTATCTAGTTGCACTGGTGTAAAGTGACAGGTTTTTCAGCGTGATAGAGACAAAAAAATCCAATTTCCACCTCATGTTGTCATGAATATTTGATTTGGACAGGGCTTTATTAGTAAGTGAGCCAACAAATGGCTTATACTGTACATTACGGTGAATATAGTATCTGCCACACAGTATTTAGTTTTTTAGTCTATTTGTGTGTTGGAAATCAAAAAGGCTCCCATCTCACTTATCTGAGCATGGCAATGATGATTAGAGAGCTACAGCTGTACTTAGTAGAAAATATACACACCTAAATGCAAGCACACATACTTTTCCAAATGAGCCTGGCTGAATGGAGGCCCTTTAAATGAATCAGAAAGCATTCACACTTCTGTCCGAAAAACCATTTAGCAACACAGGCCCTCATACCCCCCTTATTCATTTCTCCATCCCTTTCTGTCTTTCTCCCCACACACTCTACACACCTCCATTCAGATGTCAGTCACACAGCATGCTGTTTAGAAGAGGCCCAGTGCTCTGTGTGCAAGTGTGTATGTGTGTGGGTGTCTACCTGTCAGTGCTGATGTGTGTGAATAACACATGGGCTCGATGCCTTTGACCCAACAAATGGAAGCAATCAACAAGCTATTACAGCACACAGTGTGTCATTCTGAGAAAGACAAAGTGTTGAGTGAGATGGAGGTGAAGAGAAAGATCACATATTCTTTGGGATTTTATTTTCAAAAGCAGGAAAAATATTTTAACAAAGCAAGCCAACTGAGCCATTTAGATTTTTTTAAAAGCCGTTTTTATATGTCTCCAGTTTAAGCCATTCAATATAGTTTGACCAAAGGAGTAAGAAAAGATGCAAATAAACAACAATCTGAGCTTTTCCTTTCTGGCTATATAACCTTGAGACACTGAATACAGCAAATTCCCGGTGTGTCTTTCTGCAACAACCTCCTTACAAGGTTCAGCGGCTCTTGCTTTTGTTGTTTTAAGTATTAATGGTATGATCTGTAACATTACTGCATGAAATTATCTAAAAACCTCTATTTTGTTATCTTGCCTTTTACTTAAGCACAAATCATTCTGCCAACAATGTTTATATTCAAAGACGTATGTACTTTTAGTCAAGGTAACAGCGCATTCAATGTGGTCATATCTTTTTGATAGGGCAAATATTATGCATCATGTTCTAAGAAAGAACAAAAATTAGGACAGTTGCACATCATTTAATGTCACTTGCACATCATTTAATGTCTTTTAAATGAGTTTCATTTGGTTTTCTGATGGCCTCTTTGTAAGTAATAAAAATCTGATTTTTTAAAAAAAAAATGGTGTCCCCACCCAATTTTCATCAGAAAATGCTTTGATTGGTGGAACATTCCCAAGATGTCATGGGATCACGTTATGACAAAAGGATAAATGCAAAATAACGACATTTTCATGGCCAATCTGTTGGGGAGGGTGGGGGGGCATTCAAAAATATTTGCAGCTGGTCGTGGGGGTGAGGCTTGAATATGAACTTGTGACCTTTTAGAATCTGAAATTTAAATATTTAGACTTCTCAAAGCTCACGGGGTGGGCCTAACGCATTTCATCCAGATTCTTATTAATGGTTCTGACTTGTGAGGTCACAACTCACAAACATCCAGTACTGTTGTCTATCGTGTTGTCCAGATCTCTAAGTATTGTTAGCACTGAGCAAGTTCAGATTTTCATTTTACATCACAAAATTTATATATACCTCAAAACCCAATAATAAGGAATTTTCACAGCATGGGACCTTCAATATATTTTTCCAAGATCTGTGTGCACTGATTTATGGTGTGAAGTATGTGCATGATATTAACATCTAACTTACTACTATATCTGTCAATCCATCTCATGCTAAATACAATGCAAGTTAGATCCAATATGCCTCACGTCTAGATCGTAAATGTAAACAACTCCCACAGATCCCATAATACTTCATTAAACTGTCTTATGCCTGTTAAGTTGACTGAGAGATCCCTTTAAGAAAAAACACTGAATAAAGAAGCATACACTCATAATGAAATACTGTATGCGTATCTAATATTTATTATTAGTTGCTCATTTAGTTTAACTACACAATATGGGAGCCAATATCATATTGGTTCATTATGACAAATAATAGGCATGGGCATCTGACCCTGAAGTGCTTATTTGACACACTGTCAAACAACTTGAGGCCATATTGTGAAGCCATTAGTCCATGTAATGATAACCTGTCTTTGCACTGCTTTGTGAAATAACTGCAAAGACCAAAGCTAAAAAAAATTTAATTAAATACAACAGGCCGTTCAAAAAAAATAAAGACAGTTATTTAGATTTGGTCCCAGGGAAAATGCCTACATGTACAGTATATATACATATATAAGTAAAGATAAAGATCAAAAATGGAAATATCTGAAAATGTCTGAAATGAATGCATAGGGAGCCTGAACAAATAACTGTTCCACTGAGCAAGGCAAAACTAAATCACTCACAATGTAATGCATGTGTCAAAGCAGCACCAACAGGCACATTACAGCACTACACAATCTATAATATAAACTGCTTTTATCTGCTGATGACATGATGACAGAATCTGTAAAACTTAAAGGATATGAGCAGCTTTAAGGATGCAGGAGCCTACGTGTGTCGATCCGCAGGAAGAATACAATGCCGACCAAGCGCGGTCGTGCATGATACGTATAATAAATATAAAGAACAGGGGGATTATTCAAAGACAAATGTTTGTCTGACACCAAATGTGCCAGGTAACTGTGTAAATGTTTATGTTTAAGTCCCTCTTGTGTAACCCTGACAGATTGAGAGCATGTATACAGCATTATAGCACACTATACTACGGAGAAGTACAAGAGAATAATGTCCTTGTTAAGCTTCAGTCTGATGTGGGTGGGAAATCAGTGTAAACACACAGTATGGTTTTGTTCCATTTCTACCATGTCTGTCTTTCATCAGATATGAGGTGTAAAGTTACCCCATAGAGCTATATGCATTTCAGCCTAAGATGGTCTCGCGTATAAAATCAGTTTGCTAACAGAGCAAGTTGTAATAGAGCTGGATTCAGTTACATCACTAGAGGAAATAAAGTCTTAAAAATATCCATGTACCACAGTTGCTAAGGCCTTAAAGTTGGTTTCAAGTTCTCACTGACCCCATACTTTATGTTTAGTCAGAACCAAGAGGCAGAGCAAAGAAAATGTCTCCCACAAAAAAGATGGAGACTGACTGATGCGTGGAAAGACAAGTTAAGTCTGGCAAGTGAAGTGTGGCAAATAATAAATTACCATAACCAATACCCTACTCCTTTTCTATTCCTTTCACTCTCTCCTTCTCTTGCCTTGAATAGTCAGTTAATTAACTGAAAAAGAGGGGGAAAAGTGTTTCATGCAAATGTCAAGCCTGACAAAGATGGAGGTTAGCTTTTTTTACACTAATGCAAAACAACAGCAGTCTAAAAAACTAATACAAAATAAAAGTAATTAAATAGCCAGGGGGTGGAGGGGAGGTGGTGGGTGCAGCATACTAATTGTTCCGTTTAGCAATGCGCAGAAAAATATGAAAATGTGATCTGTTGGGGAGTGAGAGAATTGGTGTACTAATTAACTTTTTATTTTCTCTCAAATGCTAAATAATTATGTCAACCTCTGAGTGGAGTTTATGAAGGAGGGAAGTTTATTCAGAGTAATTAAGTGTTTTATTTTCTGCAAATGCCTTCATTCACTTGTTAGTTCCTGCTTCATTGTCAGTCTTTAATATGATCCACCTCTGCCTTCCTCTCTATATTCGCAGCTCTCCCACTCTGTGACATGTGAGGCCGGGCAGGTGCAATGGGCCATGTTGACAGCTTGTCCCTCCTTTCTTGCCGCAGGGGAAAACTGTCACCCTTGTCATTCAGGCTCGTGAACACAGCATGGAGAATCTGTGTGTCTGTGTGCATGTTCTCAGGAGGTTATGTCAGTGTGGGGTGAGAGGGGTGAGGGGCTTTGTTAGCTCTGCCAGGAACAACTCAATGCATGGAGACTTGCACACAGCAAGTATTGCCAAAAATGACTTGAGCATGATGGGGCTTTTCACAACCTCAACATGGATGGGCAAAAGTGAGTAACTGAGTAAAACTTTATCGACTGGCGCTGTCATGAACTAGCAATGTCTTCAAATATTTTTTTAGCACACACAAACTCACATTCACACTAAGACACATTTCAATTGTACACACTGTGTATTTACTGCATCGTAAGAACGCACAAGCAAACCAAAGTGCAAAAAAAAGAACAAAATAACGAAAAACCTTTGAGTAACAATGACCAGCTTGCGGCATATTATCCCACATATTACAGTGCTATTTACTAAATAATTTAACAACAACAAATCATATCAAATAATTTTATGGGTTTTCAAAATGATTTTCTATGGTTTAAGATGACATTCAGAGGAACAGTAGTAGCACAGGACCAACAGACTATAGAATGCTGTCGCTTATCAAGCAAAACGGAATTCAACAAAGCCACGTAGATAGTCTCAGACTGAAGAATATTGGCCTTAATTTTATTAGATTTCATCATCCTAGCTCTTTAAAACTGGTGACCTGTACAACATATGTTCATGCTTACTTACTTATGAACCACAATTAAGTCAAACTCTGGTTAAAAAAATGGATTTGACCCTTAAACTCCACCTTGGGAAAGAAAAAACTGGCTGCAGACCTGCAACTGTCAAAACGATACCACACTTGATTTCAGGGTGAGCTACCACCACCATCGTGGGACCCCGGGAGGAAAAAGCAAAAACCTGTATTCCAAAACAAAACACACAGCTCCAGCATGTTTTACAGTCAAGGCCTCAGTGAAAGTGTGTGCATCTTTGTGTTTCTTTGTGTGTGTGTGTCCTGTATGGGGCATTGGCCCTAGACAAAGTGCTCTGCCAGCTTTCTGCCCACTGGTCTTTTCACAGCTGATGGATGGGCCTTTTTCAGCACCATCTGGCTATAGGATGCTTCACATTAATCATCACAAACACACGTATACACACACTTGTGTCTCTTAAGAATACACACACCGACAGGTATAACATTGTTAAATATACAGAAGAAAGACAGAAAGAAAGATGGAAAGAAACAAAGTGGCTGGATGATTGCTACAAAAACAATTAGTTCATTTTAAAACCATTGTTTAATATGTTGCATATCCTGGAGCCACGGAACAATAAAGGCTTACTACCCACTACCCCCAAACCATGCAGTCTTTATTAATGACCTTTTTATACCTATAGGAGGATACGTATTAGCAATAATGGGCAAAACACCCATTTCTTCCCTCTATTTCTAAATCTATTCTCTCTCTCTTGCACACACACACACACACAAATAAGGATGTGTTAGTAAACGCATAATATCCTTATGTAAACCATAAGCTAGAAGGCCAGACACCTGGGGGAATTTAATGTAAAATGAGGGACATTATCAGACTTCATTTATTTCTATCTAACGGCTATATGGGGCTTAATACAGCTGATTTACTCCAACATTTCCATGGTGTGTGGACACGGCCAAGGACAGGCGAAACAGTGGCTGATCAGGGAGGAAGCACGCTTGACATTAGATTTATTATCATTAAATCATATCTCATGGCTATCTGGGTTTGTAATTCAAAAGGATTTATTTTCATGTTTACACAATCTATGAAAATGGAATAAGACCTACAGGAAAATTCTCTAAGCGGAGCAGCATGGTTAACGCACATTTCTGAATAACAATATGCATGTAGGGGGCAATCATATGTGATGCAAAAGAAAAAGAATTTTGACAAATTGTATCCATTAATTAGGGAAGGAGGCAATTTTGACATAACTTTTGCAAATTAATAGCACCATGTCATAGCATGATGTCATGTAACAGTAACAGTCTTGACATGTCAGCATACATTAGGTTACTTTCATCTGTTGTCAGTTTTTAGTCAATATTTAAAAGATGCTGTTCTCAATAATGGGCTTTATGGAAACATAAGAAATTTGAGAAACACAAATGAAAAATAATTGTTATAAATCATTGTACAATTTATGTCTGTACTGCTTTTTAAATAGATGTTGCTAGTTTAGTCTCTGACAAAGGACATCAAGACACTAACTTCGAGGAATTTGTGTCTTTTTGCATTAAATTTGAAATGGACAAAGGCTCCATTTCTAAGACTATGAAGATACATAGTTGTTCATCGTTAATTAAGGGGTCTAAGAACTAATAAGGGAAACATGTGCCTACAAAGGCAAAACTTCAGTTCTTTACCCAACTAATCTTGGTCTCATCATCTGTTCTGTAAAAACAATGATTAAATATATTTTTGGAATATTATAAGCACATGCCTGACTGTAAACTGAAATGCTGGTGGTAGGGAGTGGTGGAACACAGGGTCATTTTATAAACACTCATATTAATACTTTTTGTCATTTTGAGATGATCTAATGGTTTAGGGATCTGTTCCCTGACCCTATATAACCCTAAACCTATTCTTTATAATACCAGATTCATATATCATAAAGATCACATTTGGCAAAACAACATCTGCAGATTTTCAAGCAAGTGCATGTAATCTGACCCACAAAGAAATTTGACTTCATCACTTCGATTAGCTGACCTCTAAATAGATCTATTTGAACAAAAGACAATTTACTTTTCAAATCCATATCTTAAGAAATCACCATGTTTTGAAAAAAAAAAAAAAAAGATTGCAGAGCAGAAGTGCAACATCAAAACATCAGCGATTCAGCTATATTTGAGGAGGTTGAGCTCAGCATGAGGCTCAATGATCGGTTTTCACAATTCCTTCAGACTTATTCGATCATGTTCACAAATATTAAACTTCTCATTTGAATTCAAATGTGTTAATGAATGATAAAGATATCCCCTGCGAACTTTGCTTAATTCAAATTCCATGTTTGTGTTGCGTATGTGCTTATCCACTTACTAAAGCACATGTGTTCAGTGTGCACTATTATTAGTTTGCACTGAAGTGTGTGTGCCTCCGTGTGTGGGAGGCAGAGATCCATGCCTGCCACACAGACAACGTGATCTGTCTCATATCCTTGTAATTAGTGCATAACATAACAACTGCACTAGAGGCACCAACTCCACTAGAGGAATAAACTCTGCAAAGATGAGCTAAAGCTTGGCTAAATTATGCGGTGTGACAGTGACAAGGAAAGCTTCAATCACCAACACTTAAACCTCTCTGCAGTGGTAGGATGCTGTTACACTTGTGCTTTACTTTCCTATATTCATTATGACTATATGTTTGTAATTACTGATGTTCAAACCCCTGATGTTGTACATTAAGCACTAGCTGTGTGCCTCTGGGAATATGAGCTTTACAGCTGCCTTCTTATGTTCAATCTTTCATATGTGTTTATATCCATCAACACAGTGTATCCACTGTATGCCTGTAAGTAAAATAAACTTTCAAAGGGAGTGGTATTTTTTGTAATTAGCCAATTCATAAGCATCAACCCTCACATTAACTTGTCCATCATCCTGTCCATCTTGCTCCTTGCCATGGTGATTTACATGACGGCAGCAACAAAATGTGTCGGACTGACTCGCGAGAGGAAATAAAATAGCACAATATGGCAAAATGTAATTTCTTTTCTCCCTGATGGGCTAAAAAAAGGCAGTGACAGCTGTTGTCATGGGGTTGACAGTCTCAGAAGGACATCTTTATATAAGAACTCAACACACAAACACACATACTTTGGTCACAAGGGTTTCATCATCATAAGCATGCCTAAAGAAAGCCATGTTCAATCTGCTGTCAGATGTTAACCTCATAATGTATGCGCCAATACACACAAAAATGCACAAGGTTACACATACACACAGCCAAGAAGATTTATCACTGACTTTAGAATTCAATCTCACTCACACACACAGTCACAAAATGTAATCAGGAACCAACACTTGAGCTGCCCTCATCCACTAGATTGGTGACAAGAGGTGTCCATCTTGAGGAGATGACCAACTCATCACCCAGCCTTAAAGACAATATAGTGAGGATGACCTACAACTACTGATGTCGAGTGAAGGCTCATCATGTAGAGGTGAGAACCGCTTAGAGCTGTTCCCATTAAGAAATAGGCAGTAAATGAACAGATAAAATTAGTGAGACCGGCACAACTAACAGGTGCAACTGAAAGAGGTGTGTGTGTGAGTGAGAGAGAGAGAGAGAGCGAGAGAGAGAGAGCGAGCGAGTGAGTGAGCGAGAGAGAGAGAGAGAGAGAATTCTAAAACACCAAAGTGATCATGGAAACCAGACAGAAATACATCTCACCTTGTGGTTGTAGGGGTTATAAGAATGGAAGAGTTGTGACAGCTCTTTCGTCCTCTGTTTTTTCTGTTGAGAATATGAAATAAACAAGAGTTGTAAAGTTCAAGTATAACCATCATGTTCACACATTAAATTCAATAAATCTGAAACACGTGTGAGATAAGCTATGGTATAAATACTATAAAAATATCGCCAAGAAAAATTGTTGACTGTTGCAAAAACTAATAGTAATAACCAACAATGTTTTGTTTAAGCGTGTTCAGTAAATACATAAATAAATAAAATGTGTAGATTAAGAATTAAGAATGGAATAAGAGATTATAATTGCATGCATTTCTTGTCAAAGTCAGTGAATATCTTGAAACATGGTCAATCAGCAACAGGGAGTAACTGTGTTTGTGCTTGTACAAGAACAGCAGTAACATGCATCAACAACCGGACATTAAAATCTCTACTGACTTACATTTGTGTTTATAGAATCAAAGAGTTATTTTCAATCTAAATGTCAGTTAATCTTAATGCTATATCAATGCAATATTCATGAATTTCAGGAGTGGATTCTCTGAGTGAGCAATGAAGAAAGGAATGTGTTTGTTTGGCTGCTGAGTTCAAGCATCACCAGTGTCTCTCAGTCACTTATTATACTTTTTAGACAATTGCAATGATTTGTATTTGGACATTTTCTAAAACAACTTATTACACTTTACTCTATACATGTAGGTTGCTCCACTACTTTTAGGGTCCTAATCATTTTTCTTGTAAAGCATACAGCCATACAAATTCACTCTAACTGTAATTAAAAAAATATATATTTTCTTGCTTTATTCCCATTTATCGCCTGACCTTGACCTCTGTGTCCTAAATGTGTAATGAGATGCACAAGCATGAGACATGACTGTTTGATACGTGGCAGTTGTTAACGCAATCACTTACAGGAGGCTGACACAGTTACAAAGAGCGCTAATTAGCTCGCTGATTAGGCCGTGTCTGGCTATCAGGGGAAGGAACAGATGTGGACAAAATTTTTGGTACCCCACTGTTAATGACAGAAAAATCCACAATGGTCACAGAACTTGAATCTGACAAAAGTAATAATAAATTAAAATTTTATGAAAATTAACCAATGAAAATCAGACAATGCTTTTGAATTGTAGTTCAACTGAATTATTTTAAAAAACAAACGCACAAAACAGGCCTTGACAAAAATGATGGTACCCCTAAAAAGACTGAAAATAATTTGGCCATGTGGATATGTTCAACCAAGGTGTGTCCTCTAATTAACATCACAGGTGTCTTCAAACTTGTAATCAGTCAGTCGCCTATTTAAA